>FLSR01004880.1:17736649-17747437 GCA_900092035.1 Leuciscus waleckii | reverse complement strand
ATATTGTATGTGTACTGGAAGCTACTGTCACCAAGACAAATTCCTCGTATGCGCAAGCATACTTGGCAATAAAGCTCTTCTGATTCTGATTCTGATTCTGATTCTGATTATAGGCCTGTAATTCATTGGATAAAGTTTTTTTAAATCTTTTTAATCAGGATAAGCTAATCTATCTAATCTTTTATTATCCTCGCAGTGCGTTATGTGGTGATGCGCTATGAAATTACTGCGAGGCAAATATCAATTTAATAGGCCTTAACTAATAATAATAATAATATTATATTACATAAATTGGAAATGCTAAATCCTCTGGATATTTATCTCTGGATACATGATATCATGGTATATATATATCACTCATATAGTGTGTGCAGACAGGTCGCAGCTCGACGATCGGCCGTATAGTGTGAGCACATAAATGCGATATACTCCTACAGTGTGAGTTGGTTACCTTGCTAAAATTACACCGTGTATGCCAGCCTTAAGGGAAACCTTGTGTGGCCACGATATTGAACTGCTTTATTTGCCTGGTGAATTCCCTCAGATGTGGGTCAGATGTGGGTCATGGTGGTGTATATTCACTCAAAGGAAAAACGGCTATGGCGAAGGAAACTGTTGAATGGATCTGAAGCGCTGCTCTTTCAAACACACTTCAACAGTATGTTGAAAACATTCGATTTCTCACTTTTAAAAACACATCTGGATAAAATCATATGTTTCGTAGCAGTCTGAACATGGATCTGAAGCACTGGTCTTTCAAACACACTTCAACAGTATGTTGAAAACATTAGATTTCTCACTTTTAAAAACACATCTGGATAAAATCTTATGTTTCGTAGCAGTCTGAACATAGCTTACGAAACTTCCCCAAGAAATTCAAAGAGAGAGAGGGAGAGAGGAGTAAATGAGCTGATTACTCTAGGCTCCTCCCACTCGTCCTCCTCCACCAATCAGAATGCTGGAAGACTCATTGATCACAGCTGCAATGGAGGACAGAAGCTTTAAAAAGCTCTTGTGGTGAATCAGTGTGTGTCTGACACTCAGATCGCTCTCTATTTCTGTCATGTTCCTCTGCGGTATGGTAATATAATGTTTCCTCCGTCAGCTCCAGGCTCTTTTGACTGTTTGTGTGTGTTTTATTTAAAATCAGTTTGAGTCTCTATGTTGGGCTCATTATGGGGAAACCTTTGACAAAAACATTTCCAGTCTCTTACCCATTTGCTCATGAGTTTTTGTCCAGCTAACAATCTACACGAAGAAAAGTTTGTCCTCAGATTATTTAAAACAAACAGAAGAGAAATGAATCTTTTTCAGCATTTATAATGTTTCAGAAGATGGTAGTTAATCCGTGAATCCTGAAAGCTGAAGCTGTATGGCAGTCTCCACACTTCATTAAGCAGCACAGCCTTTCTCAGCTGATCATAAGAGAGGTTTCTTCAGCATCTTGGCAGTGTTTCTGAACGATCAGGGTTTATTTGAAATGAATTCAAGGAAATGACACAATATATAATAATGCATGAATAAAACAAAGTTTTATATTTAATCTGTAATCCAAAATAAAACCTTAATTTGTTTGCTAAACACAGATGAAAGCAGAAATGAGGCTCAATATAAATCGACATTCTTCATGCTGGTTTTGAACGAAAGTAAATGGCCTAAACTATAGGAAAAAAAGTGTCCCTTTTTCAAAATACTGTATTTAAAAGAATGTTATAAAATCCAAATACGCTTTACAGATCCTTATTGGAAAGGGTTTGTTGTTCATGAAATGTTTGCACATACACCTGAGGAACAGTCCTTAAGAAACTAACAGATTACAGATAGAAGAAGCTGAAGGTCACTGTTCCAATACCTCAGGCCATTAAAGAGACATTCAGCTCGCTGTGAAGAACAGCAGGAGAAAGATCCCTGACCCCCTGTGTGAATAAGCTTTATTGTTCTAGTACTTTATACAGTACAGACTGTTTCACGTGCCATAGACCTGCTGGATCAACTCCATTTGAGCTCTTTACTGAGCAAAGCAGATGTGCTGGAAATCCATCATGTGCAGTTTCTAGACAGACTAAAGAATAAACCAAACACTTTAAAACTAGATAAATCTGGTTTAAATTACAGAGGAAAAAGAGTCCATAAAGGAATGAAAACATGACATGAGAAACAAGCAGATCAACAACATGACCATGAACAATAACAAACTAAAAGCATTACTGATAAATCTCAACTGAAATCTTGAACAAATCTTGACCGGTGATACTCTTATGAACGCACCAATTAAATGTAAAGAAAAATGTGGCAACCCAGTGTCCTGCCAAACGTGGCAATTCCCATCTTCTGGTCAGATCTGTGGAACAAGAAGCCATTAATTCAATTACCAAAGCGGCTGATGCCAAACAGATAAAATGATGCTTTGGTAAATAAATGATCTCCTAATTCATACAGCAATCCACGGCACTCACTGAGGAAACACCAGAGATCAAACACTTAATGGTTCCTTACAATCATTTATCAATCACTACCGGTTTATATATTTCCCCATACAGAAACGCAGAACGAGGCTGGTGTTTGATCGTCATCGAGAAACGGCTCAAAAGTAGTTTGAATAGTAGCGCTCACTCTCACCTCTGTGATGAAACACTAATCTTGTTCGGACCACAAATGTGCGGTGGACGGGTTTATCAGCGCTGCACATGTGGCCCAGATAGAGCTTCACGGCATCTGACGACACATGATTATGAAGGAGCGGACCCCCATCTTCACCTGTAGGAGAACCTGAGAGACTGACAGCTGTGTGAAACGTGATCAATGCAGTGAGGACACAATGAGATGGGATCCGTGTGTCAAGTCAAGTCATCTTCATTTATATAGCGCTTTTAACAACGTAGATTGTTTCAAAGCAGCTTCACAGAGATAAGCGTATAATTTAAGGTAACAGAGATTGTTTTGGCTTTATAGCAGAGTTAAGTTATTTTCCATCTAAAGTTAGTTTTGATTGATTTGCTTCCGTCGCAACGATCATTTGTTATTAAATTAGGGGCCGCTAAGACTACACCATTCCCTCTACACAGACTTTAAACTCGAACCTGTGAGAAACGCTGATGGCGTTCACATGCGCATTTAGAATGGGTTCTATAGTTATGTGCATTTAAATTACGCAGGTTTGGATTTTCCCTACAAGCCAAGCCTAAATGCCAAAGTAAAAGTACTTGTCTTTCCTTATAAAATTTATAAAGAATTTTATTTTATTTTGTCGCTTAGGGGTAGGAACGCGAAACGAATTTTCCCGACAACGCCTTATCTGTAGAGTGGTAGAGGGATCCTCCATAGGGACAGACTAGTTGGCACTTCAGCACTGCGTTGTCATCGGGTCCAGGCGAAGGTCCTTCGTCAGATCTGGATACGGCCCGTGTGTGTGTGTGTGTCCATGAGCGGGCGGCCTCTTCTCCTCTGACTTTCTGCCAGGACAGAGAGAAACTCTAGGTTAGATCACGTGACACACAGAAAATGAAGCAGATGGGAATGAAAGCGTGTGGTAAGTGAACGTCTGACTCTGGTTCTGTATTAAACGACTGAAGCGTCTCCTATAGAAGCCATACGGGTCGCTACAGGTTTACTGCGGTGCATCTCGTCTGTTTTTCCTGTAATAACAATGGAAAACAGTCCCAGACACTGATGGCTACTAGTCGGAGTAGTTTTAGCACTATTAGTGCATTTCTCTCTGTTTCTGAACGAGTCTCTGCTGTGAACTAAACCCTCATGCTTTTCACTAGCTGTCAGTGTCAATCATATTTCACAGAGACTAGATTACAATCACTGGTGACAGTTCACAGATTAATAGAATATCATCTGAAGGGGACCGCTGACGTAATTATTAGCCGATCAGTATAGAAATATGGAATATGAAGAATCTACTGAAAAGCATAAAGCTGAACTCCAGTGTGAGCAAACGAAAGCGTTTCATCCCTGATATTAAAGGAGACTTCAATGAAGAGTCTCGATGTGACACAGTTGGACTGTAGGCTTGACCTTTGACCTCAGAGCAGGAACCGCTCACGGGTTCATATCAGTGGCTTTCATTACGGTGTGGCTTTCAGCTCGAGCCGCACCTAAACGTCACAGGAGGTTAGAAACACATTTGGTTGTTTCACGGCCGGATCTTGGACTTCTACGACTAGTTCTCATCTCTACTGCAGTTTCCATCTTTCTAGAGCTTCCATTTCTCCTGTTCCTGTTCCTCTCTCGGTCATACACTGTTTCTGTGGTGTCAGTCGTTCTCTCACCCTCGCCGCCCTCTTATTGCTCCCGGACCCCTCCGGGAACTCCTGCCCCACGCGGACCCGGACCCCTCCGGGAACTCCTCCTGCCCCACGCGGACCCAGACCCCTCCGGGAACTCCTCCGGTCCCATGCGGACACGGACCCCTCCGGGAACTCCTCCTGCCCCACGCAGACCCGGACCGTGAACCTAACAGAGGGAAAGATGAGGAAGAAGAATAGAATATAGAATATAATCTTTATTGTTTGTGCACAACATGGACATGAACAAAGCCCATGTACAGCATCTACACAAACACAGCTCAGTGTTTTATTTCTGTGTGTTGACCCTCGATTGGTCGGCACCCTTTGGGTTTTATTGGCCAGGCTGTGTTCTCTTGATGTCTTTATTGGCATCTCTGGTAATAATACTCTTGACTGACTCTCATCTCCACCTGCATCTGAGACCCTTTTGATCTCAATTTGTTTCGTAATGATCCCAGTTTATGGCCGATATCCCCTTTAAACTAGTAATGGTGAATTAGTGCTCAGTGTCATCAGATCAGTGCTCTCTTCATTGAATCCTCTGGAGATGAAAAGCTCCACAGTTTTCATGTCAGGTTGAACTATTCCATTGGCCTGTGTCTATTGCAGCCTTTCTCAAACTTTTTTCAGTCAGGGCACCTTTCAAAAGAGCATAAAATCTCAAGGCACCCCAGTGTAAAATATAATTTAAAAACACTGCATTTAACCCAAATGTAAATTTTATATGTATATTTATCTAAAATGAATTTACAATTTTATTAATCCGATCATATGTTTAACCCTTTCACAAGTAAATTTAAAATATTCTGGCTGACCCGCCAGCGTGAGTTTTTCAAGTCACTGTCACTTTATGGTTTCCATGGTGACGCGTCATTGCTTGTCACGTGACACACGCAGCAACAACAGAGCTGAATGAATGATGATCTGCTTTTATGTCATTTTTCCTTTTTTATTCAAAATATTCACAAATTGTTAGATATGGCATGAAATATCTGATATTCCGATTGTCAAATATATGCAAGTGGAAGTGTTTTGTTTTTTGAACACAATTATAACGATCGCGTTAGTTGAGCTGTATGCGCGATGGGCGCCGCCATCTTAGTTTGTGCCGCAGACGCAGTTCGGAGAATCGGATCTGTTGGATTTACAACAAGTGAATTCATCCACTTCTCCCGAAATACATAAAAGTAAGTGGCAGGTGAACTGGGAGAAGAATAGAGTAAACTTTAAAGTTACTTACACAATGTGTATCTGATATGAATACAACTAATTATAATGGAAAGGATTATTATTGCCTCTTCCTTTGACATCAGTGTGTATTTTACAAACTCTAAATGTATTGTTTTTTTTTAGTACTTATGTCTGAAGCCTAAAACAAACATTATGTAGATGAAAACACTGAAAAGTTGTGATATATGACAGCTGAGCGCGCCTGTCTCTGGCTCCAGCCAACGCGCGAAAGCACATTTGAATTTAGCAGTTGATCACGTCATGCACTGACCGTTCTAATCACACCGGTGCTCCAGGGACCAGCCTAGACTGATCACACCGGTGTGAGCGTACGTGCGAAAGGGTTAAAAAGAAGAAGAATGTATTTATGTAAATTCAAATATATTTATATATGAAATGTCCGATTTAAAAACAAAAAAATGTTTGCCTACGTAATTTTTTGGTGGCACCCCTGACACAGTCAGGGGGCACCCCAGTGTGCCGCGGCACCCACTTTGAGAAAGGCTGGTCTATTGAATCAGTGCATTGACAGCCTATACTCGCTGCCACCATTAATGTTGACCAAAGAACAAAAAAAAAGAAAATCACTCACTGAACTTAATATGAATATATTAAAGCATACATAATGAGCTTAATATTTTATTTGCCTGTTGTTTGGCGCTGACAGCTCTAACGGTAACATGAGGTGTTTCGTAATATCGTTAAAAAAAAAGTCTGGATTTCTTGATCTTTATATGATTTTTTTTTTTTATTCGTATGCTATTCGTTTTTATACAATTTTGTTCTGCATTCGTATGCTTTCGTTTTTATACAATTTTGTTCTGCATATGAAAAAATGTAACTATCCTGTTAATTCAGAATAGCAGAGATATATATCCAATTTAAAAAAATAATATAATCAAGTAACCTAGGGCTATTTTATTTGGGTTTGCATGCATGAAAAAGTTCATCAGAAAAACAAATGTTAGAAGTAAAAAATTCGTTAAATTGCAAATGGATGAAGAAATTGTGTTGCTTGAATATCTCATGCACGCGTTTGGAGTTTACAATGTTGGCAGCTCGGTTACAGTAGGCTATATTGGGAGCGTTATACTTTGCTATAGATTTTTTTAAAAATACCCCAAATATAATCGAACGACTTTTTAAAAAAATTACATTTCTAAAATTCGAATTTCTAAAATTCTAAATAAGCAGTAATTTTTATTTGGTAAGCGGCTTGAGTTACCTTGGAACTCTAAAACCAAAAGGGAGGAAAGAAACAAAAAACGTTTTTTGCTCATGCAGAACGAAACAATTCGTTTTTAATTCCTAATTTTAGACAAATAACAAATATGTGTTTGAATACAAGTTTAAAAACAGCGCTACACATTATAATTAGGAAATGAAACATCATTAAATCAGGCGATAACGGCAAAAAAGAAAGAACATCGGACCTTATGAAAAACAAATAGGCGAGACACCTTGCTATAACATCAACATGCGTTCATTCACCATTCTTACAACCAGTAATCCATGCATTTGATGTAGCTGTGGGCCCTTTGAATAATCATTCTCAAATTATTTTTATTGTGAACCCCGCAGGTGGCAATCACCCGGGTCACTGGGTGTTTAGTGACCGTCATGTGGACATGGGGTGTGTTTGCATAAAGCTGCAAAAATGTGATTATCATATCGTTGGGCACCGTTGAATACGTCAAGTACGATCTTGTCGACAGTCATGGGGTGCCGATCCAAGTTGGACTGGAGTTTGCCGCCTCTGGGATGCTGGTGGTGGTGTACAGGTTCCCCCTGTGGCCCACAATTTCTTGGAGCCCGTAGCGGACCACAAGAGATCTACCCGGGGGGGCTTACCAGACAGGGTACATGCCGCGTGGCATGTTAAACTCTCCACTCCTTGCCTGCTCACCAAAGACGCTAGATCAAGTGGGACGGTTTGTTTTTGTCCAAACTTGGAGAGAAAAATTACTATTCTCTGCGTAGGATCCTGGTCAACTTCTCGTATGGCCTGCATAAAGATGTCTAGGATGAAGTTTTGGTCGTCACTTAAGATATTCATGCGGGTAAGGTCATTGATGTTGTTCTTCATTACAGTTGGACGCTGCATTTCTTTGTCTGGCAGTGTCTTTAATTTCGCTGTGAAGACCTCAATGACAGAATTGATCAATAGCGCAGCATTGGCTCTCGCTGCCACCTCGGTTCTGAACACTGGGTGCGGATTGATTTTCTCCGCAGTGACGCAGCATATGTTCAGAAGGTACCCACCGTCGACAAACCCCAAGGTGTGCCCAAAGGTCTTTTTCAGGGCAGATATCCCCTCACTGCTAAAATCACTGAGAGGTAGGTGTTTCTTCAGGGAGTGCAAATGTGTTTGAAGGTTTACACCTACAACCTTGGTCACCAACAGATAATGAAGGGAAGTCTTGAGTGCGGTTATTTCCCTCAGCTCAATTACGATGCCATCGATTTCATAGGCAAAGCTGATGGTGTCCTTTGAACTGTCCACCACAGTAGGGAAAAGGGGGATGTGGACATCTTCGTCCCTCAGGAAATCTTCCACGTCCGCATGCTTGTAGAAAGCGTCAAGGAGATTTTTTGCATTTTCTACATCTGCATAATGGTGCCTATCCCCGTAGAGAAATTCAAGTTCCTCTTCGGTGTGCTCATCATCAATGAGTGTGTTCTCTGCCATGATAAAGGTTGGCCAATAAAAAGAACAGGAACCTACAGAAATACCCCAAAATAGAGATCACTAGTGTCAGACAGAAGTTAAGATAAGGGGGGGGTGTTGGGTTGTTTAATTTAGGATGTATTATGACCAGTGCTTGAAGTGGGGGGAAAAAGTGCCTGTACTCTCTTGCATTGGCAAATAATGATGACATTTGAGATTTCTACAGTGAAAAAATTGCAGGAGAAATTAAGGTAACATGAAACATCAATTTTGTTTTGACTGCGAATAACTGTATCATGTGGATTTTAGGTACGTACGCTTCAAGGAAACGGGCCATGTATCGGGTGACACTGTGCGTCTTCTCGCCTGAAGAGCATAGGAAGAAATTCTTGCTCGGTTTTCCGGGAAAAATGTTCCCAGGCCTGATCTTGGCAAAGTAAACCTGCAAAAACTGTGTGGTCCAAAGAGTTACTATAGCATGTGTGGTGAGAAAACCCTTTTTAAAAATGTTTTAACCATACTAAAACTTACTGCTTCCTCTTCCTGCGCCAAGGCTATGCGCATGTTGGCAATTTTGTTCCTCTTCACCCCTAAAACTGCACGGCCACCGTGATGGACCCTATCCAGCCACTCCGAGTCCTGGACAACATTGACACGTGAGTAATGTACCAACGCGTACCGTGCAAACGATATATCACATCGCAAGTACAAGCCAACTTACCTTCAAGGCTTCCACGTCTTTTGGCCGCTGCATATGTCGGAACACCAGGAGTGCCTCGCACCAATAACGGTATTTGGTCTTCTCGGTGTCAGATAGCTCGACGTCCGCCTCCAGGTCACTTTTCATTTTGTGGAAGTCCGGCCTTGCCACTCTCAAGACCTGCTGGCATTCTTCAATGCTGGGATGGTCATCAGCGGATGTTCTGTGTTCAGAGTAAAAACATGGCAAACAAGACGGGTCACCTTGTGATCATGTGGGGTAATACGCGTGCACTTGCATATATATATATATATATATTTCTTTATGTGTGATGCAGGATGGTCAGAGCACACTTACATTGTATCAAGGCCAGATGGGACGTCAGCCTCCCCTGGCAAAGCTCCTATGTCCGTTCCGGACTCTGGGGCAGGTTGTTCATGAAGAACCCAAGCCTGAGCAGCTCTTCAATCAGGTTCTGTCTAGAACGTGTATCTGCAAGAGGGCACTAATGTGTTTATAGTCCCAAGTCCTACTTATTAAAGACCATTTCTTTGACTCTTTTTCCTTCCGAACCTCCAATAGTTTATCTTGGAGCGTGCTGTTCTTTAGGCACTTCCTGTCCAGATGGACAGATATGTTCTCTTGCGGTGTCTTGCAAATAAGACAGTGCACTATGCGCCGATCAGCTTTTCTAAAAGAGTGTGGAGAGGGAGAGAGAAACATGACATGAAATTAATTATTTCAACAATGATTTCATGGAATGAGACATGAGTTAAGGAAATGTGTAAAAAAAATAAAATAAATGAACTAGATTGTCGAGACAAACTTTCAGTTGGCTTGGAAAAGTTTGGACGAGAAGTTTAAAGTAATTTGAAGTATTACATAATACTTCATCATGTCTTTCTCGATAATTTTATAACAGTAAAATATTGTTGCCGTCACATGAAAAACTATCAAATTTTCAAAAAAAAAATTCTGGGTGGTTGCCTTTGTGTTCTGGGTGGTTGTTATGAGAGAGAGAGAGAGAGAGCGAGAGAGAGAGAGAGAGATAGTTTAAAAGCATTAGAAAGGAAAATGAGTTCCAACGAATTATAAATAGTACTTAGAATGGCAGCTAATGGAGTCTGATGAGCCTCTCTAACTGTTAAAATTTGAAGAGAGAGAGAGAGAGAGAATACCTATTACCATATCTATTGTGAGTGCCTGAAATTGGTGTAAATGGGTCTTCAAATTGTACTGTGGTTATTTTAAAAAGCACACGCAACAGAGTCTTTAACTTGCAAAACACCATAACTGTGCTATGACAATGTGAATGCATTTCAAAACATAGTTTTAGCACATGAACCCCAACGCAAAATATTTTCTTTTGTCTTATCCCATTGGGGAGCCCATTTGGCTTTCTTTAAGCAACAACTTGGTTAATTTAGGTCCAGAAAACAAGAATCATATGTTATGCTTTATTACACGTCATTTACAAATGAAGATTTTTAGTTTTTATAAGTTTGTCTCAGTTTTTTAGATGTTTGGACTGGCAACAAGACACTAAGCAAGGAAAGCCTTTGTCTGTAACGGTAACAGTTTGAACATTTTGAACTGTTTGTTTAACAGTTTAAAATGTTAAACAAACAAATAAATACAGTTTTGAAACAAAAACACAAACATTACCTCTTCTCATCTTGTTCAGCCATTGCACAAAGGAATTTATCAAAGTAATCCAAGCCAGATGTAAAATTGTTCTTTCTAATCCAAACTGTGATTCACCTGTACTGAGGTGTTACATTTTGGGGTGGGGGATTTAACACCTTCTTGAGGTCACTGGAGCAGAGCCAATAAGATTTAGGCCACATCCACACGAAGCCAGAGCTTTCCCTATCCGATCTTTTTTTTCCCCGTTC
>FLSR01004880.1:17707886-17736621 GCA_900092035.1 Leuciscus waleckii | reverse complement strand
CCGTAAACACGGCGTCGTCTCAAGAAATATCTGCGTACACACGAAACCACTGAATCCGACTCAAAACGATGTAGTATACATGCCAGACCAGTATGTGGCGCTGTAATTCTGCCACAGACATACACTAAAAACGGAGAAGAAGACTTGGAGCTCGCGCATAAACCTTGCGCGCTGTATACAACAATAATATTAGGCACAGTAGCTTCTTTTTTTCTTTTTTAATCAAGAACTTTGTTGAACAATATGAAAAACCATAAATGTAGTTGCTGTGACTTAACGGTGTCTGACTAGTTGACACTTGGTGTGATGACATCATCGTTTCACAAAATATACGGATTGGCCGTACACACGAAAACGCAAGGGCGGCGTTTTCAGATTTATCCACCTTGGGACCCGGTTTCAAAAAATAGCGGTTTCAGTCTCCGAAAACGCCGGATCCGTGTGGACGAAACGCCAATACGATAAAACATTTATACGTATACAGCGAAACGCGTCTCCGTGTGGACGGGCCCTTAGCCACAATACCATAGCCACACACACGCACGTTTAAAGTTTTTTCCCACTCCCCCAGAGCCCTATAGTATCACAGCAAATGAATGCCTCAGATCATGCACCAACTAATGTAACAGATGTCTAATTTGTAAACCAACAGTGATCTGTACTTAATAGATGAGTGTATTGTGTAAAGATAGGCATGCAAATTTGGTCATTATCCAGCTCACCAAGGATCAGTTTTCTAAGTGTAAATTTGCATAAGTGTGACTAACTATACCAAAAAACAACAACAACAACAACAAAAAAACATTGTTTAGAGGTACAATAAAGAAATCTTACTTTACTTTAAGTTTGGGGTCAGTAAGTTTTTTAATGTTTTTAAAAGTAGTATCTTCTGCTCACCAAGGCTGCATTTTTTTGAGTAAAAATACAAACAAAAACAGTAATATTGTGTTAATTATTCCAATTGAAAATATCTGTTTTCTATGTGAATATACAGTAAAGTGCAATTTGTTCCTGTGATCAAAGCTGATTTTTTGCTGATATATTATTATTATTATTACATTTTTTGTCATTGTCGTCTTATTTTTTTATTGTTATAATAGTATAATTATATATTTTAAAATAATTATTAATAATTATTATTTTCTTATTGTTATTTTAGGGTTTATATAGGTCCTAGAGAGCTGAAACTCGGTCTGAATACTATTTAGGGGAACGAGGAGTCCATTGCACCTGTTTTGGGACCTCTAGCGCCAGAAGTATTTTCTTTTCCCGAAGTATTCAAAACCGATTTTTTAGCTTCTCCCGATTCTCGCTCGAACCGATTTAACTTAACCAACGAGAATAAACCTATCCTTCTTTAGTTAAAATTCACCTTGGGAAAGAACCATTTCTCCCACACCAAGTTAAAAAAAACGGTTTTCCCGAAGTATTTAAAACCGATTTTTTAGCTTCTAACTGCCAAGTCTTCCCGAGACTATCCAATGTACCGATCATAGGCTACTACGGATACGCTTTAGAGCAGAAGCTGGTACCAATTATGATCCATATTGATCAAGACAACTAGGCGTATTATCCATATTCAGTTTTTCTCGATTGGTTTGGCTCATTTCTTGAAACCGAGATGACATTCTCAAAACCATAAGGTCATTTGGCCAAACAGTCTTACAGTTCTGCTCAACATTATAGCTCACTAGCAAAATCAAATATCTTTCCCCAAACTCTTCTTCCATGCTTCAAAAGCAGATTCCTTTCCCATATAAAAGGTCAGTACAGTCAAAATAGCACAGATCCTTCTCAATTGCCTTGGCACATGTGCATTCATTTAGTGCTTTTGTCAAAATAACCTGGATGGTTTAGCACAACACCATGGATCCCCTGCAAAAGCTCATATCTCTCCCAAAACAGTTTATCCATGTGTCAAAACTAAATATCCTTCTCATATAAATAGTCAATGCCCCCAAAATGCATTATACCTTTGGCATTGTTTAAGCACTGCAAGTCAAAATGCTTAGACGTTTTGTCACTGAGGCACAGGTCTAGCAACAGAATACCACTATGAATAAAACTAAAAGATTTTACAGTAAAATCAGCCTCCAATAAACCACTCATACTCAAGGAAACTGTAAACATTTTTATTCGTACAAAGAAATGTTAACATTAGAGAACATACTGTGAAAAGAAAACATATACAGGATTCTGTAAATGTGAACAGTTATAAACACAAACAAAAAACAAAAAAAACTCTAGCCTACCATACTGTAAATAAAGTTTCAGAACTATAGTACAGTAATATTTTCAGTGGTCCCATTGTCACCCTCTCTTTCCTGGCCACCATCCTCATCCTCCTGGCCATCGACGCGCTGCTCTCTGTTAGGCCATAAATTCTCATCCACATCGCAACGGATATTTTCTCTTGCGATGCAGCGAGGGAAGAAACGGCGTGAATGTCTCAACCATCCCCGACATTGATCCCCTGTCATGTAGTAACTAAACAAACTGTTTGATTGGTCATCTGAGATGTGGGAAACTGCTCCTTCGTTAGTTCTAATTTCACCTGATTGATTGTCAAGTACTGTCATAAATTTATCAAATGTTCCAAGAAATTCTTTCATGGTATTATATCTTTGACTAATTTTGACAGTTGAACAGACAATTGTGCATATGATGACTTACACAATGAAACCATGCTGATATGTTTTGGAGAGAGTAACCATTTCACTGAAAAATCAACTAATCAGTTTAGATCAGCAAGATCTATTTATTTGGAAAATGTGCTAAATGTGGGCTCATTGTGCTAACTGTAGCTACTTGTACATAATCATTTGAAAAAAAGCACAGAGTCACTTGAGACATGTACTAAAGCATTTGCAATTTGATAAAACCAATGAAAAATGACATTCTGTTGTGAACAATTGCAAGGTGGTTTGGAGATTTGTCCATGTTATTTTGAGAGTGTCATCTCGGTTTCAAGAAATGAGCCAAACCAATCGAGAAAAACTGTAATCCGTCCGTCCGTCCGTCCGTCCGTCCATCCATCCATCCATCCATCTATCTAGATAGTAAAAAATCAATACATCTTGAACTTGCTTGATCCGAGCCAAAACAATCATACATGTGTGTATAAACAGTCATAAAGTGACACGGCAGGATATATGACATCCAGCATCAATAACAATTTCTGGAGTTATTTACATTTTTATGTCACAGCCTTGAAAACAAAGGATTCATATCGCTCAGATGGTTTAAAAAAAATTCCTTATGCATATGCACACAATATGCCCTCATCTAGAGTAACACGTCTGCCCCTGGCCTGTCCTTTTGTCCTGCTCTTTTATTGTCCCGGATCCCCCTTGCGTCTGCTTACCCCGAAGCATCTGCCAAGGCATTGTCCCCGACCGTGTCACACAAACAGAGCTCAATTAGGAAGCCGTTCTCTCTACAGAAACACCGCGGTCTGAGCCTGTAGCCTGTCATAGCACCTGCCACACACATGTCCATCACTTCAAAGCCCCTGTAACCAAACCCCTCTTCAATTACACGGCACTAAAAATAGCATCTGAGGACCTTTACTGTGCCTGTAATGCTAGAAAGCTTGTGGCATTAATTGTTAAACACTGTTTTTGTGAATGTGTACACCCCCAGAAGGCCAACAGCCACTTACAACAGGATTTTGATATTCAATACGGTGAATGAATGAGTTAGTAGTCATTGACGAAAAGTGTGTGCGAGTTTGTGGTGCGCCTATAGACACCATGAAGGCATATTGGTAACACTTTACAATAAGGTTCATTAGTTAACATTAGTTAATGTATTAACGAACATGAACTAACAATGAGCAATACAATTGTTACTATCTTACTGCCAAAGTCACATGATTTCAGTAAACCAGGCTTTGTTATGTCATGACTGTTTCAAAATGTCATTTTATACATTTGTACACTCTATGCTGGGTTGTTTTAACCCAATTTTGGGTCAAATATGGACAAACTCAAACATTGGGTTAAAAATGTAATAAAATGTTTTAACCCAATCGCTGGGTTTCTCCATATTTGACCCAAATTTGGGTTAAAACAACCCAGCATTTTTTACAGTGACACTGTCTTTTAATTAGACAGTAGAATAATTAAAACAAGGAAAGGAATAATAGTACTTAATTGTCCATTGTTGGCCTATTTAGCTGAGCAAACAATGGAACAAACTAAACAAGCCCTGAAATTGATAAAAGAACACATATTATACAGACACTTGATATTTAATCTTATTAGATGATTAGTTAAATAGATTTTACTTTCAAAAAACATGTGCAGTGGGTTTGTAAAAAGTGTTTGTTGCACTTACTCTGTTCTGACCAGCAGCACAGGCCCCTCCCCCCTCACGAGTGGACACGCCCCTTACTGCTGATTGGCTACAAGTGTTTTGGTGCTCACTCTCTCAGAAATCGCTTACTGCACCTTTAAACGCAGAGACATCCAAAAAGAAAGAAAAAAGGATCCATTCATTCATCTTGTCATAACGGTCTAGTCAGGCTGCATTAACATGCAGGGTTAAAACTAAGCCCAGCACATATAGGGTCTCGATGTTGACCTCTGACCTCCAGCTACTTCCACATGTCAGGGTACGATGAATACTGTCGTTAATGGGTAAACGGGGTTGCCCTGCGCCTCAATGAAACCACTGACCTCATTAACTGGCACCATCAAAGATCTATTTAAGCGTGTTTCACTCGGCCTTTACAAACGCAACATTAACAATGAGAGACAAGGAGGTTAGCAAAAGATGTGCTCCAATACGTTACGCCAGTTTCAGGGAGTGAGTGATTGGGTTGTAAACCGCATGGAAAAGTGAAAGCGACATCCTTTAAGCGTCCACATCGAAGTATAAGAGACTTTAAAGCATCAAGGATTATGTAACATCTTGAATATTTCAGTGCATAAAGTGTACATGACAACAATATTGTGGGGGATTTAGTAAAGTTACTGTAATAAACTAGATCTTAAAAACATAGTGGATAAAAACATGATTTATTTAAATATTTTAATTTTGTGGCTAATGCTTGATAATGTGCTAAACAAACAAACAAACAAACAAACAAACAAACACACACACAAACAAACAAACACACACACACACACACACACACACACACACACACACAAATCAGCTGTGAGGTGAATCACAACATTACAAACTTTGATTTGAAGAAAGAAAGTATTTTAAAATGGTGAGGGAAAGAACTACAATCGATAAAGAAATATGAAACTACTCATTTAAAAATGTTCATATATTTTAAGTTTAATGTTAAATATGCATGTATACTTAAGTATTTTGAGAGCGCAGAGAGATCGACTCGATATCATTTTGCGATGTTTCACGGAAGTGGGCAGAGCTTACAAGATATTTTGGCACGTTTTGCTTGTTTCGACTCTGATTGGTGGAATTTTCTGAACAGCATCATGGGTAATGAAGTTTTTCTACTACGAATTATGCTGTTAAACACGATTATTTTATAACTAAGTTGAAATAATTTGGGCTGACTGCTTAAACAGAAGTAAATCCCATCGATTAACAACCTCGTAGCTCACAGTAACGCTGTCTTTAAAGGTTTTTGAGCTATTGTTAAAAATCTATTTCCCTATGGAGAGATTGAATGAGGTTTTTACTTCCGGACTGTTGCACTTTATTTAGCAGATAAGAAATTGGAGAAATCATCTGTAACCTATAGGTACATTATTGTTTGAGCAGAAAATGCTCAAATGTCCCAAAACATAAAGGTCCAGTTTTTGAGTTCATGGCGAGCATAATCTCCTTAATCTAGTTTAAGAGAATTTCACTTTATGAGGTTTTTTAACCTTAATATGAGTTCCCCTAGCCTGCCTATGGCCCCTTAGTGGCTAGACGTTTTGATGGGTGTAAACCAAGCCCTGGGTATTTTTGAGAAAATGAAAGCTCAGACGGGCAAATCTAGAAATCTTCCCCTTATGTCGTCATAAGGGGAAAGGTTACCTCCCCTTTCTCTGCTTCGCCCGCAAAAAGAATTTGTCCCGCCCATGAGAAAATGAGCTACGAGCGCGATACTGGTTTTTCCTCGAGAGACATCATGGCTTGCAAACGAGCGAAGCATGGCAGTTGCTCAGTGTTTGGATGTACAAATGAACACAAAATATATTTTTAGTTCCTTCATCCGAGCCTCTGAAGAACCAGTGGGTTATGTGAATTTCTGATGTGTAATTGTTCAAGTTCAGACAGATAATCTTTCTCTCAAAGTCGTTCAATACTGTTTATGCATCAGTATCATTAATTCAGAAAAACAGAGTAGATTTTTTTTCCTCAAGTGAATGCAATACGCTTCCGTAGAAGGGCTTCCGCTTTTGCATAGTTTGTGCTCGTTGTGTAATAATAGTTTGAAACTTAGAATACTGGCAGCTCCAGTAGTGAGATGAAATATTTATCTTAAACTGTGTCATGGACACTTTGAATAAACCTTAATTAAACAATTTAATCAATTAAAAATGAATTAATACCTGTATGATATTACGCTGTACCCGCATTGGACCAGAGAATGGAGAATGGATGGATGATTCTCCTGCGGGCACCATCTTATGGTCAGACGCGAGAATTAATTCGAGGTGCGACTCTCACAGTGCATTATGGGTATTTTCTAGTGTACATCGGTTGTACGCTCACTATTACAGTGCATTGTAAGATTGAACGAGTGCGCTTGATAACGTCCACGATGGTTTCGGACGCCACTACAAATGGCTGTCCCCTCAATTAATGCCCTGTTTATGGATATAAAGGGCTATTTTAGACACAGCCTATAACCGGTAACCGGCAAAAAGAGAAAATAAAACCAAAACACAATAAAACTAAACAGAACTTAACATAACCTCTATCTAATATATATGATTATATGTAGTTATTAGCTATTTATCTACTTGTTATTTATTTTACTTGTTTATTTTTATTTCAATTTTAGTAAGTTAAATGCTTCAAGACCATCCGTGTAACATTGTGATGTGTGTGTGTGAATCAGATCTTCTCCCGGAGGCTGGTGTCCTTCTCACTGTGGATCGACCGCACACGTTGGGCTCGTAACACATGGGCCATGGCCGCCATATTTGTTCTGACCATGGTGAAGTGGCTGATATGGTGAGATAAAACACCTTTCACCTCTTTTCCAATTATTATTATTATTCACTGTGATTGGCATGTTTGTTGGATGTCATGCAAGTTGGAAGTCTGACTTCAAGTGCAGTTTTGTTGCATTTTTCAATTCAATTATGAAATTTAGGCTTTTAAAGATTCAATGTCAATTCTTGTTATTTTTCGTTAGCTGAGCTGTGTTCAGCCCCCCCTGTTGCTCCTGAACTCCACTTCCGGCGTGACGCTCGAGTCTCTGGGTGACGGCGGATGTGCCGAGAACCCCAAACACTACGGATACATATCAGTGCTGTCTCTGGTGGCAACCGTCATGCTCGTACAGCTCAGCCATGTCGTCAAGCTGGCGCTCATGTTGCTGGTTACCATAGTGACAGGTGCTGTAAACATCCACAGCTGGATGTACATTTACGACATCTACGATTTCATTCGCTACCTGGACTACAGGTGAGTCGAGCTCAAGCTTGAGTCCAGAAATACTTGAATACTCGAAGAGTGCTGTATTTACACAAAATATAATTTATAGTTACACTACTTTTTGAATGAAGGTTCTTTCCCTGCCATTGCCATAATTTTCTGTGTTTCTGTGTTTTCACTGTTATACAGTAGGGGGCGCTATTACGCATCTTCTGAAAGAGTACAGAATCTAAAAAGAAAATATATATATATTTATACATATTTTTGTGAAACCTCAATACAAGTTTTCAGGATTCTTTGATGAATGTAAACTTCAAAAGAATAGCGTTTATTTGAAATATAGGCCTAAAGCTTTTGTAACATTATAAATGTCTTTACTGTCACTTCTGATTAATTTACTGAACACTTAAATAAAATTATTTCTTAAAAAAAACAAAAACATTTGAACGCTAATGTATATAGTATAGATTGTAGAATTAAATAAATGTAGAATTCAGAAGGGAATTAACTTAGAATAGTTGTTGTGTCTGTATATTATGCTCTAATGCTCTTTTGATGCTCTTCTCCATCATTCCATCACATTTAATGAGTTACTTCTGCTATGATCAATAACAATACACAAACATGTCTTTTAAGCAGAGTTTTGTGAATTAGGCACAATCTATAATGAGCCAAATTTACACAGAGAGGAGACTGAGAACTTAATTAAATACAGCACAGTTCTTTTTTATAGTGTATTTCTATTGTTTTTTTCCACCAGTTTAGTGATTAAATGCAATAATTAAATGTTTTTGCATTTTCTCATTATTTTCTGTGGCTCTTTAGGTATTCAGTGGTTCCCACCAGATATCTGCTGACGGTGATGATTATCATCATGATGATGAGTTTCTACTACTTTGCACGCCACGTATGTCCGACAACAGCTTAAACATTTACATTTATCAGAAATTAATTTATTGGGATTAACCCCTTAAAGGAACACCCCGACTTTTTGGGACTTTACCTTATTCTTCCCCCAGAGTTAGATAAGTCCATACATAGTCACAGCGTGTACAAATAACAAGGTCACATGAGACACAGCCATCTTCTGACTATATTCTCAGAAGGCGAAGCACTGCTACTTGGGTGGAGTGATTTGCTCACAGCACCTGAGAAGCCCCGTGGTGAGGAGCAGAGAGTTCGCTCAGAGTCGGAGTGAATCACTCCGAAGAAGTAGCAGTGCTTCGCCTTCTAAGAATATAGTTCCCAGTATGTATACGGTTAGAAGATGGCTGTGTCTCATGTGACCTTGTTATTTGTACACGCTGTGACTATACAAATCACAACATGTAAATAGGAAAATGTTGGCGTTAGTTTGTCACTTATTGGGAGCAGTATGCTAGCTGGAGCCGTTTACCTCCAGTCTTTGTGCTAAGCTAGCTAGCGGTGGGTGCGTCAGACAGAGTTACGGCACGCACGGAGATGAGAAGGGTATGTATGGACTTAACTAACTCTGGGGGATACAGGGAATAAGCTAAAGTCCCAAAAAGTCGGCATGTTCCTTAAAAGATGAATCATCTCATTTTCCTTTTATTTATTTCCTCTCCTCTGTTTTAGCATGTAATTCTTGTTCCTCTCTCTCTCAGGTGGAACGACAGTCCCGTAAGCTGTTTCTGTGGAAGGTTGAGGTGCACGATCAGAAGGAGAAGGTGTACGAAATGAGAACGTACAACGAGGCGCTGGTCACTAACATGCTTCCTGATCACGTGGCCAAACACTTCCTGGGCTCCAAGAAGCGAGTGAGGTATGGGAGGATATTCCTGGATACAGAGTAATGCGTTTAGTCCTTAATAAATGTGCATATTGATGTTTATTTGTCTATTGCAGGAACTTTACAGTCAGTCGTATGATGAGATCGGCGTGATGTTCGCCTCTATTCCCAACTTCTCTGACTTTTACACGGAGGAGACTATAAACAATGGAGGGATAGAATGCCTCCGAATCCTTAATGAGATCATCTCTGACTTTGACAGTGTGAGTGTCTCTTGCTCTTTATTTCTTTATATATCTCATCATTTGTTCAGCAGAAATTGTCTTTAAAATCATGTGATGTGTATTTTGACTCTGAGTAGCTTCTGGATCGCACTGAGTTTCGCCACATTACGAAGATCAAGACCATCGGCAGCACATACATGGCAGCTTCAGGCGTGACGCCGGAGAGCAACACTAACGGATACGCCGACCGCAAGGTGCGCTACACAACACACTCTATAGCGCATAATGCTTACAACAATGGAGTCTGTGATACTGATGATGATGATGATGATGTGTGTGTGATACAGATTGAGGATCAGTGCATCCTGGAGCGCTGGCAACACTTCGCTGATTTGGCAGACTTCGCACTGGCTATGAAAGTCATACTTGGAAACCTAAACAAACAGTCATTCAATAACTTCATGCTTCGCATAGGTCAGCAAACAGAAATACAGACCTATGTTACTTGTATATATACATTTCTTTTGGTCCCCAATGAGGAAAACAGCTTAAAAATCATACTAAATTTGGTTTAGGGGTCGGGTTAGTGTAAGGGGTAATATACAGTTTCTAGTATAAAAATCATTTTGGCTATGGAAAATCCCCATAACTGAAAAACCCAGCAGGTGTGTGTACGTGTGCGTGTGCGTGTGCGTGTGTGTGTGTGTGTTGTGTGTGTGTGTGTGTGTGTGTGTGTGTGTGTGTGGTCCTGGTAAACTCTATGTTATTGGGACAAAATGTCCCCACAAAGATAACAATATCCAAATCCTTGTGGGGATATTTTTGGCCCCCTTGAGGAAAACCGTGTATAAATCATACTAAGTAATGTTTTTTTTTAAATGTAAAAATGCAGAAAGTTTTCTGTGATGGGGAGGTTTGGGGATAGGGTGTACAGGGAGAGAATATACAGTTTGTACAGTAAATAAAAAATCTCATAAAGCATGAAAATCCAACGTGTGTGTGTGTGTGTGTGTTTTATTGTCAGGTCTGAATAAGGGGAGTGTGTTAGCTGGAGTGATTGGTGCGCGCAAACCTCATTTCGATATCTGGGGAAACACTGTGAATGTGGCCAGTCGTATGGAGTCCACTGGGGTTATGGGTAACATACAGGTGATATACGTTTTATTTGTTTATTTATTTTATTTTTTAAAGTAAATATATTTTTAATTAAAAATGTATTTAAAACTAACTGGCCAATATAGTTATGAATTATATTGAAATACAAACATTTTAACTTAACATATAGTCAAATATTGGCATGTTTTCCACACTGTTTTTCACAAAAACACAAGGAAGGTTGATATTTAATCAATATTAAATCATCATTATTTTTATGCAGCACCAATATAAATATATATAGTAATATATTAATATATAAATATATATAAACTATATATATAATACAGTATATAATATTTAAGTTGTTTTATTATTTTATTGCTGCCTGCATGGAGACATTTTGAGTGAAGATTTAAATAAATCATTGAATCAATTTTAAAACAATCTGAAATGATATGAATTAAACTTCCCACCTCTAATGCAGTTTTTGTGACAGAAATTTTATTTAGAGATTCTATTAAAACATCTCTGTCTTAACATACTCATACTTCAATGCAAAACTAGCCTAATTGCACTGACTTCAAGGAACATTATAAATATTCACAGTATCACTCAGCTCTGGCTCTAACACAGATGTGTGTGTTTTCATGGTGTTGGTGCTCCCCAGGTGGTGGAGGACTGCTATAACATCCTGAAGGAGTATGGTTTCCGTTTCGTCAAAAGAGGACCATCTTCGTGAAAGGAAAAGGAGAACTGCTCACTTTCTTCATGAAGGGCAAAGACAAACCTGTCGCAAAGACAACCACAGTCTCTCTCCCACATCAAATACTAGACAAATCATGAGAAGAATGAAGAACACTAGGACATTGACACTTTATTTTAATATTTTATTATGTTGTGACTTTTCCACTTTTTATTGATATAAAAAAGGAAAGGGGACAGTAAATTATTGAGGACAGAGAGGAGACACAAACCCGTGTCTCCCAAATGAGCACTACAGCTCATGCACTTCCCATAAATAATAATTCAGAAGCATCCACAGCCAAAGGTTGTATTAACTGAGAATTTGACATCATTTGTTATATTTTAAAAACACACTTTCCATCATTGCAACAGATCAAAAGTACACCATCTGGTCTGTTGTGTTTTCATACGTTATACACATTCCCTTAGTAAAAAAAAATGCTGATAAAGAACGTATGCGTCCATATGATAAGGATGGGTTCATAGATTACAGTAAACTTTTGAACTGAATTGAACATTGAATTGTTGGCTATATTAAGCACCTAAAATAAGTATGAATCATAAAATAGACCATGATGGAAATTCTGTAATATTCATTTGTGGACACAAAAACACACACAATCAGGAGCTAAACAGCACTTTTCAGAAACTGTCAGATTAAAGGCACACACATGAACATACACAGATGACACACATCTTTTGAACAGAGGGAAATGTACATTATGAGCATCAACAGAAGGCAGAGTGTTTTATTCTATTTTTATTTTACATATAGCTTATACATCACACTAACACCATATTACTATTGACGTGTAGTCAGAATGTTTTTTACTGAAGCAAATGGCATTTTAAATAGTCAAACATCTCCAGGTCTCGCTCAATCCCAGCAAACTCTCATATTTTAATGCTTTTTTATAAACGCACATTTCACTCATGACATTCGGTTTGTCTCATGTATACTCTGTGAATATCTTGGTTATAGATCAGATTGTTACGGCTCTCAGTTGTGTGTGAATTTTTATGTTTTCGTAGATTGTGGATTTAGCAGCTTTTTATGCCATTCTCAGTGTTTTATTGTTTGACCAAATGAGAAGAATGATTTAATGACTCGTAACAAGGTACATTAAACAGAGCCAAACTTTAGTACCTTCTTGTTGAATTTTAATCATCCATGCAATAACCTTAGTAGGGAAATAACTGTAACTAGAAAAGTAATGCATATTTGACATTTGAAGGTTATAAACCTTGAGTAATTTGAAAAATTGAGAAGATTTTAGTCTTATGTAGACTGCACACTTGGGTAGTCTGTAGAAAGATTAAAATGGATGGATGATTTGTTGGATGGATCTTGGAGAGAGATGGTTGATTGGGATTGGTTGTGAATGAATGGATGGATGTTGTTACATCTGTGGTAACTATGGTGACTGTAAGGATTTATCGAACAAAAACGGTTTATAGAATTTTAACAGGCCCGCTGTTCTGATCATCTGTTCTCTGTAAACTCCCTATAAATGAACATAAATAATTATTGATGAATTAATAGTCTCTGCTGCTAAGTTTCTCTGCGCGCCCCCTTTTGGTTGGAGCGCCGTCCGGAAGTGAGGCAGCAGGGGAATGTCCGGTGACGTCAGTGCGTCTGGACGCCATTAGATCTGCAGCTGTTTGGAGAGAAACAACAACAACACGAACGACCCTCGTAAGAAACGCGCACTGGACCGCGGGAGCCCGACGCCTCTTTCCCCTCCCCCGGGCTTCACCGGCTTCTAACCACGGCCGCTCTCGGTGAGGAAACTCTGGCCTCCGCTTCCTCCTCCTCCGACTCGGACACCGGCGGAGCGTCGCCGCCCCCGCGAAGAAGCACCGAGCCTCGGCGGCGGAGGGAGTAGGAGAGCCCGGGGCTTCAGCGGGCCTGCCATTAGCGACCCACCTCATCCGAACCGGCACTAACATGCAGTCGAACGGGACCGGACAGGAGCAAAACCACCCAGCCAGCACACAGAACGGAGATGCCAACGGCCTCCAGAGAACGCGGGCACGGCTTCGGGGGCCTCCGGGACGAGTTCGGGTTCCTTGAAGAAGAAAAAGCGCCTGTCTCAGTCGGAGGAGGATGTGATCCGCCTCATCGGACAGCATCTGCACGGGTTGGGGCTGAAGTAAGTGTTGCGGTAATGAGCACAACTGGACCGAGTCGGTTCTGGTAAAACCCGGTTTGACAGGTCGAGCGCGCGACTCAACTAGACCGCAGCCGTTATGTGATCAACGAAGCGAGCGACGTCGATCTTTTAATGTCGTGTTTAATGACAATCACAACATTTATACCCCGACAAAATAATATATAAATATCTATAATTCATCCAGGATGTCAGACAGATCCAAACAAAGAGAGGTGCGATCACAGATGACAGCTGTGTGTGTGTCATGTATTTCTCGGGGCCCGAAAGCGTATTTTTGCTTTAGTGGTGTCAAATGTTAAGATGAATTAATTAAAATCAGCATATTTCTGTTAATACATGATATATGCGTGTTTATGCTACATCAAATCAGGATGACAACCTCTGTGTGTTTTTGCGTTTTAATGGCGGCTGTGGAATGTGTGTGTGTGTGTGTGTGTGTGTGTGTGTAGCAGCTGGTTTACATTAGAAAGAAGCTGAATCTAATTTTAGTGAAGATCTGCTCAATCCATCAGCTGCCATTCAGATGCAAACCTCAAACATGAATTCTGAACAATCACAATCCAGATCACTGTGCTTGAACACACACATCCAAGAACTAGACTAC
The DNA here is from genome assembly GCA_900092035.1 of Leuciscus waleckii. Taxonomy (NCBI): domain Eukaryota; kingdom Metazoa; phylum Chordata; class Actinopteri; order Cypriniformes; family Leuciscidae; genus Leuciscus; species Leuciscus waleckii. Next base: position 17,722,452 of record FLSR01004880.1, on the reverse strand, counting down.
AAGATGAGCCGAAAACATCAAGAAAACTGCAAACATCCTTCCCATCCCCCCTCACACACACACTCTCTCTCTCTTTTGTAATCATAGCATGACGTCTTCTGTGGGACCCTGCATTCAAAACACTTTCACTCTGTTCTAGAAACCTTCACCTGTAACGACCTATTTACTGCATCGACATGTTTCAGCTTGTCTGTTGGGTTATCTGTCTTTGTTAACCTAAAAATATATGTTAATAAAAAGGAGTGAATAACTGAGTATGACTATATTAAGCAACATGACAGAAGTAAAGAGTGCTGCTGTTCTGATATGAACTGTGATGTGGCCGAGTGCCGCAGGTAATCACACACAAAATCATCCAGAACCCCTTCAGAAATGATTATTCTCATTATGTAGCAAGGCCTCTGTGTCTTATTGCTTTTATGAAACCGTTAATACATAATAATCAGTGTTAGAGACACAAATCTCTAACACTGCCATCCTTCATTGAGTTTAATAGTTGGCCTTATAACTTAAAATGGCAACAGTACTTGAACAACTAGCTTTTGTTTTCCTCAAAGATGGCAAATAGAAACAGTGAAGCTTTAGTTGTGGTATTTGATAAAGGTGTAATAAATGAGCGATGTGTTATCTGTCTCTCTTCTAGTCAGACGGTGGATTTGTTGATGCAGGAATCTGGCTGTCGATTGGAGCATCCGTCAGCCACGAAGTTTCGGAACCACGTCATGGAAGGGGAATGGGACAAGGTGAGCTTATTCCACATGACATATTTAGGCCTGGTTTCATAGACCGGGCTTAGATTAAGCCTTAGTTCAGTTAGGACATTTAAGAAGCTTTTATAAATGTGCCTTGAGACAAAACAATGGCACAACAAAGTCACATTTGCAGTATCAAACTGATGCGTTAGAGGTGAATACATGCAGGTTATATATAGTGTATATTTTAAGATATGCTAGTGCAAGTTGCTTTTAGTTAAAACAGCTCAAACATGCATTTAATCTGGGATTAGGTTTAAGCCTTGTCTGTGAAACTGGGGGAATATGTCATTTTTATGGTTTAGATTCAAAGTTGTCAGGAAAGATAGTCACTGTTATCGTGGTTATCAAAGTTTTACCCCATGTCTTTCTCAGTGCATTCTTAATTTCATTCTGTGCTTTTATTTTGCATGATGCATCAGTGCCAGTTGAAGATAATATGTTTATATTTTTAATCTTTCATAATAAGACAGGGTTCCTACGCAGTTTGCAAAAGAATGGAATTTGAATCAGAGTAATTTCCTGGTCTGGATAAGTTGGGGAAAAGAAAACAGTATAGAAAATATTTGTGTTTCTATTCAAGTTTCTAAAATATAAAATTAAGATTTTCTAAAAATGAATCTATCATACAGGAGTGTTTTCATGGCAAAGGTTCAGTGATTGTTGAACACGACTGAGTGCACAGTTTCATTATGCAAAATCTTTACCATGAGCGAGTCTTTTTTGAACTTCACTAAATGAATGTGTGTGACACTCGAACCAGACACTGATAAAGGAGCCAAGGATCCTGTTAAATCAGACTGTGCTTTGATGTTGGTGATCGTGCAACATCAAACCACATGTACAGTATCAAACTGATGTGTCAGAGGTGAACACATGCAGCTTATAAAGCAGAGAAAATAAAAATATGTGCTATATACCAAAAATAATGCTGTATGAACCATTTATGCTAAATTTGATCTGAAAAATTCTGGAAATTTGACTATGGATTTTGTTAAATGGGAAATGTGTCTGGGAATCCCTGATAACTAGTCTTTTACTTTTGGCTAATGTTCCAACCACTTTTGAATTCTTATGAATTCTTATGTTTAATGAAGTGAGGCCAGATTTAGTTTTAGATTATTATTTTTTTTAAATCAAAGATAAACTTTACATTTTGAATAAACTTTTTTATTATATGTTGTTGATTTGTTGTACTTTTTCTATTTTCCCCACTTGTCTCTCATCATGAATATATCCATGGTAGCTGTGGTGCTAAATTAAAAAACAAAAAACAACCAATTCAGTCAGTTCCCAATGGATAAAGTGACTCCTTTTTCCTCATTAAATATCTTGTTTCACTTGGAAAATTCACATTATTGGCGTAGAATGCGTCATGTTTATTAAGGCTGACATCCTGACTGATGGATGAACGTCCGGTCAAAGGTCATGTAAATATGGCTGAATGGTGTTTTAAGCCCCCAATGGCTCCTTAGGGGCAGCTAACCCTACCCTCAACCTTAAACCTACCCATCCCCTCGCTGCCTGGAAGGCGCCGTTGGGGGCTTAAAACACCAACACCGTAAATATGTACATGAGGGAGCTGTGAAAGGTCCTTCAAAAGAGACCTTAATTCTTTCTCATTTATGTGGTTTTGCATGCATAGAGAGTTTTGGTTTTGGCTCCATGGTGAATTCAGCCATTCTTTCTCTAACCACAGGTACGAGTACATGATTGCAGGTCTTTCCCTTTCCTTTACACCTCATGACCAAACTGAAAGACAAGTCTGGGGTCGTTTGAAAAGTGGATTCATATATTTGTCTGCAGTGTAGTTTAAAAATAAAAACAATCCAGATATGCTATATTTTGTACAGGAAGGAGGAGTAGGTTTATTTGATCATTTCTCGCCTGATTTTAGGAAAGTTTGGACCATTGAAACCAAGATTTTCTAAGATATCAGGCTGAAACCATAATCATGCTGACTTTTTGAGAGTTTGTGGTGGGATAAAACAAACTATGTAGAAATTGTGCTCCTGGCTTGAGGAACTGTGTCAGTCACTTCTGTGGATTTGGGGATTTCTTTTGTTTGTCTTCTAAACTAACAGTGGAAAAGATGAATCCTATTTTTCCATATAATTCTTTACTAGTTTCCTTTCTATTTATACAGGCAACTTTACAAACACATAATGCTTCTTTTCATCTTATAAATGGAATTTGTGTAGAAAATGCTGCTATAAAAAAAAAAAAAAAAAAAATTTGGCACATTTTGATCAGTTTTTGTTTAAAGTTTGATTTTTAATCTTTCTTTAAAATGCACTACACTAGTACAAAGACCTTCAGAGAACTGAAGTATGAATAAAGTGTCCGGATACTTTTATTTCATTCAAACCATTTTGAGTTTTCACTTGACTTATTTTGTCACTAAGCTTGAAGTTTTAAAGTAAAATCTATGTGGTGTGACTGTACTATGTTTGATGGTATTTTTCCACAAAATGCTGAACTGATGCTTCTGTTTCTTTCTGTGACACAGGCTGAAAACGACCTCAATGAGCTAAAAGCATTGATGCATTCACCCAACGCTATTGTGGTAAGACCACCAGATCGGCCACATGCACTCTTAATGCTGAAAGCTTCCGAAGCTTCATCTGGAACAAGTGTTGTAGAAATCATTCTGGATAGGGTTGTCATATGTTCTTTCTTAAATTGGAACGTCAAGCCCACACTAAAGGCTTAGTAAGTTCTGGCTAGTTTGTAACTGTATTAAGTTTGGTTGCACCATATGTTCTTGAGGCGGAACGTAGCTATTAGGTCAGAAGCTCTTTGTAAAGTAATGCATAGTTGCATAATATGATGTTTACATTCAGTGATCCAGTAGCAGCCTTCAAATTTGTGAGCAGAAGTTGTTGAAACAGTGAATTTCAGTTTATCCTGTTAAAGTTTATTCTAGCTTATTTTACCTCAAGTAGCTTATGGCAAAAATACATTTCAACTTAAATGTGATGAATAATCATGAAATAACACAAGTATTTTGTGTAAATAGCATTCAGAATATCAGTATATCAATAAATACTGATACAAACAAACATAAGAAATTAGATTTATTTATTATGATTGATTTTGTCTGACACACAGTGGTTAGATCGGCTTGGTTTTGGAGAGCCGCTAACAAGTTAATTATTCATAAGGTTCTTTCTCTTAACATGTAAATGAGTGTAAATGTCAACTTCATCTTCTATGTCTGAAGGATTGTTGTTTGTCAGGTAAAACATGAGCTTATTGATGCAGTTCAGTGAGTCTCCTGTTCTGTAAATATTTATTAGTTTATAGTTACTAAGCTAAGTTGTAACTGATGTTGTCTTTGCATTCACATTGTCTGTGTCCTTCAAAGGTTTAGGTTTATTTGTGCCATTGTAGTTGTAACCATGTCTTTTGTTGTGTCTCCATATTAGTTCTGCTGTTGTTTGAATGTAAAGTGGACTATTCTGCCATGTGTGTATGATAAATGATTGGGTCACTGAAGTGAGTCTCTCTTTCTTTCTAGCGGATGAAGTTTCTGCTATTACAGCAGAAGTATCTGGAGTATTTGGAGGATGGAAAAGTTCTGGAAGCTCTGCAAGTGTTGGAGGAGAGTTGACTCCACTCAAATACAACACTGATCGAATCCACGTGCTCAGCGGGTACTAAACATGACACATTAACATACTTGCCATTGTTAATAATAAAAAAAAATTCTGTCTTAAAGGGTTTATTTGTTATTGCTAATATGGTTGTCGTGGTAACCACAATATTGTAATACCATGAAACGTACAAGCCAACCACAGAGGAATGCAAGTAATCGCCACAACCACGATGTTCACGTGTTTTCTTGTTTTTTTCCATAAGGCTATGCCGTTCTTGTTTTACACTTCATGTGTGTGTAATGAACGTTAATAATGATAACACATCTTTTCTGCCAACTGGCTCTTTTGTTCTTAAGACTCTGTGTACAATTGTGATTTGTACAGAGGCTCTGTTGATTTGCACTAAACAAGTCTAAACAGAGAGAGAGAGAGAATGAGCACGTGCAATTACCTGTGTCTGTACTTCTTCAGGGCAAGTCATATATTCATGAAAAAAAAAAAAGTTTGCCACGTCCGAATATAAAAGTGAAATATTTTGCTGAAGCATCCTGTCAACATTTAAGGGTATTTCCCATGAATGTCGTCAGCACTGGTCTGATACTGGATACTATTGGGAAATATCAACAGCCTCAGCCTCTCGTCTAGTCAGATTTGAGGATTGGAAATAACTGTACCTATACATACAATAGTACAACAAGCTTATTGTCAGGTTTATGTTCTCTTATGTGGACCAATATTTTGACATTATGTTCTGTTTCCTTTAGTTCCTGTTTCCCCGCTCTGTTTAGTTTCGGTTTCATTGGTTACTGATTATGTCCTTATTTGTTTATGTAGTTACATATTAGTTTCACATATGCTAGTTCACTTTCCTACACCTGTTTATATAGCTCTGTTTCAGTTGTTCTTGTTCAGTTCTCGTTTATGCATTGTTTGCATTATTCTCCTGCGTGTTTCAGAGCGTTTGGATTATTAATAAAGCCTGTTTTGTTTTTGAATCCCCATCTTCGTGCCTGTTGACCACATGTAACACTTATTTATATAGCAAAAATAAATACTTTTTAAAAAATCGTGACAATTGGCCACTCAAAATCACTGCAAGGGAAATTCCTTTAGCCCTAATTGCTCAAATGTATTACTATTGAGCTCTTTATAGATCTTGTACTATGAAAATCACTGTGATCTGTGTCGATGGCTCTCTCTGATTTGCTGTGTGTTTTTAAGGTATCTGATGTGCAGCCATGCTGAGGATCTGAAGGCAAAGGCGGAATGGGAGGGAAAAGGCGCTGGATCACGTTGTAGATTACTGGACAAGCTCCAGGGTGAGTGTACAAACACACATTTACAGAGATCTATATGTGAGGACATACCATAGTCTCCTGAGGACGGATTCACACTGCGCCTAACCCCGGGTTAACATCATTTTAAAACCCTGCTTTTAAGCGATATGGTGTTAGAATGTTATGGCAGAAGCTTAGCTGCAGACAAGCAAATGCGTGCCTCATATTCACATGCTTTGGACAGTCATGGAAAAACTGCGTGCTGAATAAACAATTGTTTCAGCTTTTGAGGAGAAAAATGTCAAATGGTGACAGAAAACGTGACAATTGGAGTGAAGCAGAGACCATTTTATTCTTAACTTTATAGTCCAAAAAAATTAGTTCAGGATAATCTTGATAGTACAGTTAGCAATATATAATATGAGGATGTGCAATACTCCAATCAGTGACACTGACACCACAAATATGCAATCAGAAATGTGAACCAAGATAACCCAGGATTCCATTTAAACCGGGTTTACATTGACCCAGACTAACTATTTCAAGTGTGAAAAGCCAGCTATTGATTTGATTAGGAATGCACAATAAATCAAACCAATTTGGTTATTAGCCAATATATTATTTGATTTTTATCTGTCATTATTGGCCAATATTTAGCATCATCTAGCAATATTGGGTTACACTTTATTTTAACATGACGTTGTTACAGTTTAAGTACACAAACAAGTACTGAGTAATAGTAATTAACTACATGTATATACTATTTGTTAAGATTAGGGTTTGGTTTTAGGATTAGTTGCTTGTAATTATGCATAATTTACTGTTATTACTAAAGTCCTTGTAACATGCAACTACTTAACATTAAAATATAGTATTTCCCAAAATTACACCCCCAACCTTTTTTATGAAAAAGAAAAATTTGTATTCTAGTGATATTACTTTTCAACTCCATGTTAAGATTTATACCTTCAAAAAAATAAAAATCTGTGTTCTTTTTTGCAAAAATATTTTGCAAAAATGTCAACGCAGACATTTTTTACAACTTAGTACTTTGCTCAGTTATACAGTTACAAGCACAAGTCAACCTGCCATCCCAAACAAGACCACGGGGAGATGCCAAATTACTGCTTGTAGCTCCTATACGGATTCATTCAGAATTATTAAACACACCAAAATACAATTGAAAAAATAAAAACATTCTGAATGTGTGGAAACTCAGCGATCTGAAGGCGGGTCGATGTCATCAGTGAACGAACTGTCAGATCAAGCAATCGTGTTAATGTTTGGATGTTTGGTCTGATGCCAATGTGTACTTAAACACCACTGACCCTCACAAACTTCTCCGAAACGCACTTCTTTGGTGAGCATCCATTATAAAACACTCACAGTACATTCATTTTGACAACTACGCTAATATATTTAACTCAGAAATACGATGTTATAGCGATCAGACAGTGAGCCGAGGGCGCACATACACGGTGTGTTTGCGCATCAATAATAACGGACTCGCCAATGCCTAATGTACGACTCATCTTTTACCTTCATGACCATCGTCATCCATCAACACTATATTAGCGACACAGGTTTTCTTTATCCAGTTGAGAGATGTAGTTTGCGTATCCCTGTTCTTGAAGCGGTTGGGTGTTTTGAGCCGCCGTTAGTGCATTTCACAGAACGCAATAAGAAACAGCTTGGGCTGCTCCAAATCCGAGACACTCACAGTATATGTACGAGAGAGCTGGTGCTATTTTCATTTTTATTTATTTAATGTATTAATAATCAAATTAAGAATTATATTAATATATTTAAATTAATTTTAAGTTATCTCACGGCCCACCTGGAGAATCACTGCTTTAAGAAAATATTTATATTGTAATTTTAAATGGATACTATATTTTTTGAATAATTTTTTTTATAAGACTTCTATTATTTCTGTGTATAATATAAATCTTATAAGAATTAAGATGTTTAGCATTTTTTTTATTTATGATTTTGAACTTTTAGAATGAAATAAAAATTAAATCATTGCTTTTAAGCACATCACAAAATGGAAATTTTGTCAGATTTTGCTCATATTTGAGGGTATTGTTGTCTTCAGCGTATAGCCTAGTAAACAAGCACAACCCACAATATTTCACTGTTTTCTATTAACTTCATATAATCTATTTTAATTCTACTCATGTGTTTGTGTGTATCGTTTAGCGTACCTGCCCCCCTCTGTGATGTTGCCTCCTCGGCGGCTGCAGACGCTGCTCAGACAGGCTGTGGAGATGCAGAGAGATCGCTGCCTTTATCACAACACCAAACTGGACTCCAGTCTGGACTCTGTGTCCTTACTGCTGGATCACGTCTGCACCAGGTGTGCTGCGGCTACACATTCGAACGCAACACACACACACACACACACACCCTCCTCCGCTCGCAACGATTTCAACATCTCCGTGTTTGTGTTCGCAGGAAACAGTTTCCCTGTTACACACAGCAGATCCTCACAGAGCATTGCAATGAAGTCTGGTTCTGCAAGTTCTCCAACGACGGCACTAAACTCGCCACCGGCTCGAAGGACACAACCGTGATCATCTGGCAGGTGGAGCCGGTGAGTGAGGACGTCTTTCACGTGGACATGCAACGAAACATTTGAGCATTCGGGAGTCAAACTTTTTCAGCGAGAGTTGACCTCTTGAATAGCTCTGTTTGAAGTGGGATGGTGTGGTATAAATATCCACTCTGACACACAGGACTCGCATCAGCTGAAGCTCTTACGGACTCTGGAGGGTCACGCGTACGGTGTGTCGTATCTTGCCTGGAGCCTGATGACGTTTACCTGATCGCCTGCGGTCCAGACGACTGCTCTGAGCTCTGGCTGTGGAACGTTCAGGTAAACACAGTGCACATCTTATTGGATTTTGATTTGCCAGAATATGCATTTTAGCAAGAGATTTTCTAAATCTGGGCTGATCTAATGCTATCATCAAGTCACTGTTGCATTTACAAGATGATAAATGCACACGAAAACCCAATATTTTCTTTTGGCTCCATATTTTTATTTTATTAATTGATTGTATTATGAATTTGACTGGATATGGATTATTATTTTGTTTGTGCTCGTTTTGTTTACTGATGTAGAATTGTTATAAAGCATGATAGGATCATTCAGCCACATTTGAGGCTAAAGGTTTATATGGCACTTTCCATCATTCTCTGGCTACTTGAAAATGATAAAATACATGGAAAAACATTGATTAGGTGTGTAATACATGTTATGTCATTACTACAATATCCAAAATCAAAAAAGATGTGTGTTTTTTTTAGCTGTAGTTTATTAATAATAATTATGAAAATATAAAATTAAATAATATAATGATCATTATCTATTATAGTAATTTAAAACTATTCATACTTTTCTGATTTGTAATTTTTTCAAATTCAATCATTTAAAAAAAATCTAATTAATATGAAAGTACTATTCAATGAAAAAAAGAGGGGTAGAGGTGCGCTTCCTGGACTCCAAAGTTTGGTTAAGATAGAGGTGCTCTTTGGATGGGAAACCAAATACCAAAAATCAAAAAAGAACTCCAAGGCACTCTCCATTGAAAAAATTAAAAAGCCTTTATTAATAAAGGCTTTTTAATTTTTTCAATGGAGAGTGCCTTGGAGTTCTTTTTTGTTTTTAATATGAAAGTACTATTTGATTTTAGCAATATTAACCTTATATTTACCACATTTTTTGTTTTATAATTAAATAAGAAAATTGAGTATTGATAATTATTAAAATTATTTCATTTTTTCAAATTCATTAATTTACTTCTCAATTATTTGTGAAAATACTGAAAATGTTATTGTAGCAGTGATTTATTTAATATCTTTGGAATTAAAATGAGATGTTTTACAATAGAATAATAAATATACAAAAATATTATTTATTAATAATGTATGTATTTTTAATGATTTTTGAACATAATATTGTGTTAAATTTAATACAGCCATGTGATTGTGTTATTTACTATCCTTAAATTAAATTGTGTAATAAATCATCTTTAAATTGGCCATCGGCCACCCGACTCAAAGATGTCAGCATTTGCTATTAAAAACCCATTTTGTTTGATTCACCACTGAAGTGTGTTAGATGTAGACAGAAGCTGCGCCCGAAATCACACACTGTTTGAGTAGGCACTACATTTGAATTTGAACTTACTTAAAAAAAGTACGTTCTATATAGTATGAATGTATTCCAGACGTACTACATCCGCCATGTTGTCATTATCATGTGACCTTCCAGCATCAGTAGCGTCCCTTCACCGCTATTCATAAATCCTCTCCTGTGGCCTCATGGGATAGTAAAGTGTCCATCATATACACACTTCAGGATCTCACCGGAAGTAGTAGGTCATATGGGGATGTTTCACTGTAAAAAACTTTTCGAATACTAGTGTTAGGAAGTATTCAATTTTGAAAGCAGCGTAAAGACTTTAATTTTAGCCCAACTCTGACCTTTGACTCTCTTCTTCCACCTGGTGGTCAGACAGGAGAACTCCGGACAAAGATGAGTCAGTCTCATGAGGACAGCCTGACCAGTGTCGCCTGGAACCCCGACGCCAAGCGCTTCGTTACTGGAGGACAGAGAGGGCAGTTTTACCAATGTGTAAGTTCAAAATGGACTTGAAGGGGTTTGATTGTCAGGATTTGACAGCTTCTCTTTAGCTTAGTAATGATTGACTTTACAGTTATTGAACTGAACTGACTTGAGCTGGATAATGACACTATTGTCTTTTTAGAGCTTCTTTACAGCGGAATTAGAATTTTGTCTCACACTTTGCATTACTGATTGTTATTTTCCTGTTTATTACTGTGAGCTGCTTTAAAGGGGTCCTATAATAGCCTGACTACGTCAGACTTCCTACTTCCGCTAATTTCATTTCGCTCCTGTAGTCAGTCTGAGATAGCAGCCTATCTTTCAGTTTTCCACCGGCCTGAAAACAGCCGGGCCAATCAACGAAGAGAGGGCGGGCTGAGAGCCGTGACGTAGACGCTGATTGTACCGTGGATGCGTAGATTTACTTTACATAATCTGCAAAAGTCATTCACAGCCATGTTCACTCCGGTATTTCGCTCGATGGTTTAGTTTTTGCATCATACATGCGTTTACAGTGGAAGTTAGATGCGGCTGAGCATGCGCATAACACACGCCATAACCAAACGTTATGTGATTGGCTTACGGGTAACCAATGATTTTAAACTTCAGACAAGCGCCCCCCCCCGCGAGAGAGAAAACACTTCTCTATTATTCCAGACTCTGTATACGAAGCAAAGTGAAGTAGCAGAGTCTGGTATTACCAGGCTAGTCCTATAATGCCCTTTTCACAAGATGTAAAATAAGTGTCTGATGTCCCCATAGTGTGTGTGTGTGTGTGTGTGTGAAGTTTTAGCTCAAAATACCCCACAGATCATTTTTAATTGCATGTTAAAATTGTCACTTTTTGAGGGTGAGCAAAAACGCACCGTTTTTGTGTCTGTCCCTTTAAATGCAAATGAGCTGCTGCTCCCGGCACAGGGGGCGGAGCTACAAGAGCTCATTCTAAGCAGTTTAGATTACCTCACACACACATGCACTGAAAATTGAATGAATTTATGTAGCTGATATGTAGTTAACTATCTTCTAGTCATTGATTAGCATATTCCGTCATGATAATCTATAAATTGCGTTCCCGGGGCGGGTTTATGTAAATTTTAGGGTTATTGATGTCACTAACCCGTGATGAAGCTCATTGTAGTCCATACCAGCCGTTTGTTGTAGTCCTTAAAAAGCGATTTCTATAAAAGAAAATATCTTACTTTGCCTTGAACTTTGAGCGTTGTAACTTTGCAGATGTTGTTATGCTCAAACTGCAACATTACACACTAACTGAAGTTAGAAAAGTGAAATCATAGTCAACCACCCCTTTAAAACTCTTTTAGCAGCTTTGTATTAATCACTACATAAGTAAAGGTGACTTGACTTGTTGATTTGTTGGTTGTGCTTGGACAGGATCTTGATGGTAACCTGTTGGAGTCGTGGGAAGGCGTGCGTGTGCAGTGCCTCTGGTGTATGAACGACGGCCGGACTGTTCTCGCCTCTGACACGCACCAGCGGATCCGCGGATACAGTTTCGAGGACCTAACAGACAGAAACATGTAAGCAGCTGTTCATTTTTCAGATGGTTCTGAGTTTTGGGAACTGTGTCTGACCTTTCACTTCTCTTTGTTTCTACTCTAGAGTTCAGGAGGATCATCCTATAATGTCTTTCACTGTTTCAAAGAATGGAAGATTAGCTTTGTTAAATGTTGCAACTCAGGTAAGCATATGGGTCTAGAACTTGCGTTAATTCGTTAACTTTGTTTTTAAATTGATGTTCATCAGTAGTTCATTAATAATTATTAAAATATTTGACGATTATTTTTATTGATTCATTCATTTTCAAGTTGATTTTCATTAATTTTGAAGATATTATTTTATTGCTGCAATACTTGCTAATGTTTACTACCTTTAAATTAATTTGTATGCTTTTTAGCTTTTAAATTAATGAATTATTTATTTTTTTTAATAGAAATTTAAGTTAATTTTCTTTTCAATTATTTTCGAGAATATTTTACTTTATTGCAGCAATGTTATCCTTATTTTCTTTATAATTTAATAATTGTTAAAAGATTATTAATTCTTAAAATAATTTAATGATAGTTTTTTTTATAGTTGTTATTTTAAATAATAGTTTCTTTAAGTAATTTTCAAATGATTCGAGAATATTGCTTTAAATTGTATTGCAGTAATGTTATCTTTATATATTCATATTGTGATGTTTTACTAATGAAGTGAATGTGTCTCACACTGTGTCCTAATCAAACCTTGTGTGTGTGTTGTCTCAGGGCGTTCATCTCTGGGACCTACAGGACCGTGTGTTGGTCAGGAAGTTTCAGGGTGTGACACAGGGTTTCTACACCATTCACTCCTGCTTCGGTGGACACAACGAGGACTTCATCGCTAGCGGCAGTGAAGGTAACTGAGTTTATTCCTCAGCTTCTTTGCTCGGGGTGTATTTTTAATGAGTGTCACTCAATCTCGCTCTGTCTCTCAGATCATAAGGTATATATTTGGCACAAGCGCAGTGAGCTGCCGATCGTGGAGTTGACGGGACACACACGCACGGTGAACTGTGTCAGCTGGAACCCGTGTATTCCCAGTCTTATGGCCAGCGCTTCTGATGACGGCACAGTCCGAATCTGGGGACCCGCACCCTTCCTGGACGCACAAGAGCTGGACGGCCTCAATGGTACAGACATACTATCCAGTCGCAGAATATACAGCAAGTGTAATTACACCGCTAGTTAGGGCTTCGAGTCTTTAGATTCGTTCACTCGGTGACCTTTAGGTTTCAGCCTAGTTGATGCACAAGCAAAAAATACTATCACTCTCAATAATACTTGACAATAAAGACAGCAATAATCTAGCCTGGGTTTCCCCATGCTGCCTTGTGCGCAGCGCGATTTTATTCACGCTGCTAGTCAGCATGGATTCCATGGACTATATTTTCGCCTCAGCGAGGGGACCAATCACAGAACGGGGAGGGAGCAGCAAGACGATGATGACGTCTATGCGACACACCGATGCAGTTTGTTTATATCTATGGATCCAACATGGCATCAGACGCGAAGTTACCCTTCGATGCAGCCTTAGATAGTGTTCTAAGTAGTTTAGAACGCAAGTTCGTCGAATTTCTGTCGTCTACATACGTCATCTGGTATAATTGAAACGATTGGCTATGAGCTACGTACAGGCGCATTTGATAGACATTCGTAGCGCCCAATAAACGGCTCTGGGCATTCGTAAACCACGCCTCAAATACGAGAAAATGAACAAGTGGTTCCCAGACCACGTCTCAAGAGAAAGAGGTCTGACGTTAGCCAGGCTAGCAATAATCTAATTAAATGTAAGTTTCAATAACATTCTTAAATAAATAGGATTGACTGTGGAACACATTCCTGGTTTCAGCATGTTATAAAAAAAAAAATATTGTCATTAATTTTTCCCGTTTCAACTTTTCACAATCCAGTAAAAAAAAGTATTTGTTAAAAAAAATTATTTGTATTATTATTACTATATAATTATTACAAATTTTAACAATATTATATGATCAAAAGTTATTTTTCAAAAAAATTCTCAAATAGTTTTTGAAAACATTTACATTTTATTGCAGCAATCATTAGTGTTGTCAGAAGTACCGACTTCGGTACGGTACTGAAATTTAAAAAATGTGATGATACCAGCATTTCCCTCTAGCATTTGGAGTGCCGTTGAATGGATTCTTAAACGCCTCTGATTGGCCATTGCGTTCACGTGCTCAACATATATGGCTGCATTATGTTACTGAAGTACAATAGGTTTTGTGAATTTGTATCTTTTTTTATGTTGACTTTAAGCATTGTTGAAGGCCTTTTTTTACTACTTTGTTACAACGTACTCTCATTTGAGGCTGCCGGACGTGCATTGCGAGTGACTGAGTCATGAATGCATGAGCTAACTTTTCTGGAACAGGAACAGAAACAGTGTTTTGTCACTATAGCAGTATTTCTAATGCTGTTCTAAAGACTGGGACTTACAAAAGCCATTATGCTGTCAGTCAAACAGGTTCTTAACCATTATTGTTGTGACTGAAGCTTTTTTTACCAATGAATAGTACTTCCGTTAATCATAATTTAACAAGAATTTTGTTAGTACAGTCTGTTAACTTTAAAAACCAGTCTGGCTAAATATAAAATAATTATGTAATAATTTAAGTAATTATGTTTAAGTTGTAAACTGTTATATGCACTACCATTCAATTTTTTTTGTTGAAAAAAAGTATTTTATAAATTCACCAGGGCTGCATTTATTTGGTCAAAAAATACAGTAAAACTGGTAATATGT
>FLSR01004880.1:17696650-17707861 GCA_900092035.1 Leuciscus waleckii | reverse complement strand
TCTCTCTCTCTCTCTCTCTCTCTCTCTCTCTCTCTCTCTCTCTCTCTCTCTATCTATCTATATATGAAGAGTTCATTTTTTTTTCTCTGATGAATCGAAAGTTCAAAAGAACAGCATTCATTTGAAACCAAAATCTTTTGTGACATCATAAATGTCACATGATCAATTTAACGCATCCTTGCTGAGTAAAAGTGTTGCAATCACATGTCAATCTCTCTCATTTTCCCAGAGAGTTGCAACAGTATGGACAGTTGATGGCAGCCCTGGAACAGAAGGCTTCTTATTACGAGAAATATGCGAAGTCCAACAAGAGAAAAACACGATTACAGCATTGCCCTCCTCCACAACGACACACACAAGAGTGCAAACGCGAAAGAGATCCAGAGTCATCGCTTTCAGGAGTCCGGAGGCAGCGGAGATAACCACGGATCTGATCTCTTTCCCATCGTGTTCCCACATTATAACCCCTTACATTAGGCCTGAAGACAAGATGCCGCCCATCAGGCTCGAGCGCCGGGGTGGGTGACCAGGGTTCGGCCGGGTGTTTAAACTCACACTCAATGTTTTTCCTCTCGCTCTCAATCCTCCTGCGGCAAAGGACACAACACTTTTTTTAAAACGAAATCCTAGTCCTAGCAATTCTCTTTTGTTCCTTTAGCAGTTGATCAGCTTGGGCTTTTAGTGTTGATGATGGAGTGCTGTAGTTTTTCTGTTTTTTTTGTTTTTGTTTTTTTTATCTTTCAGAACACAAAAGCATTTGTTTCCACCGGGCCCACGTCACGCTCAGCAGGGGTCAGAGGTCACGTTCTGATCTCTGAGAGTTTGAGTGTTGGACTCAAATTCTGCTTCGGCCTCCCTCCTGTAGCACAGCCGTGTGTGTGTGTGTGTGTTCAAATGTGCCTGAAGTTGGTGTACGTTCGCATGTGGCACTGTTTTCACACAGCGTGAGTGTGTCCCCTGTTTAGCTGTATTAATCATTTTAACAGAATCTGACCGAAGCCCCAGAGACCTTCATCTGTGGAACAAAAACTTGAGAACCATTTTGTATCTTCCTTTTTCTTTTTTTTTCTTTTTTAAAGAAACCTATTAGCAAAGTTCCTTGTTTTCACCACTTACCTTAGAGGTGGCGTTCAGGAGAGAGACTTTGACATATTAGTTAGAAAAATTGATCGGAAACGTGACTCTTGAGAGCGAAATGCACGTTCAGAGCGTGCGTGAAAACGTGCCGACAGCTTTAAACAGAAAAGATACTGTGACACTCAAACTGTCAATCAGATATTGGGCTCCTGATGAGGAGTTTGTGGCGTTTAAATGACCTATGCAGCAACATTTGAGCTGAGACCCCAGATATAATGTTTCTTGCAGCAGCCATACCAGCATTAAAATAAACCGTCTCCGACCGCACTACATATCCACAACCATTTCATCTCTGCCTGTACGCTAGTTCAATTAAATTCCCTGATCTGAGCTGTTTACACCAAATATCGAGCATTTGAGTCCCCCTTTTTGGAGAGAAATAAATATTTGCTATGGACTGATATTAAATGTTTGAAAAGAAATGCTTTTCTGCCTGTTTTTATGGAAGTTTTTGTTACTTTTTTGGTTTACAATATTTCTTCTTTTTTTTTAATTTTTTGGTTGACTTTATCTCTGTATCATTATATTAAACTATAACCAGATCATTTGTCTCCTCTTTTTTTAAATCTTTTATTTAAGCATTGTTAGCATTCTTTTTTTTTTCCGTTTTTTTAAACATGTATATTATTACATTAACCATAATTTTATTAACATCCACATATGCTTTTGCAGTCATAAGATGGTGCTAAACGCCCCGGCCTTTGCCTCGCAGGTGGAAGTTTAAATGGATGTCCAGATTATTTCACAATCTTTTCTAAACTTGGATCAAACACTTTATTAAACATTTTTAAGGGTTTACCCTCGCCAACTTTATGAATCTTAACGCTGGGCGCTAAAGCGCCACATGAAATTCGTTATAAAAGCAATTGTTTGAGAGCAATTCACGATCAATTCTATTGTTCCAATGACTATTTTAGTTATTAAAGATTTGTAAAATGGATTTTGATATAGAATGGCTTCAGTGAAATCTTCGCATTGCTCAACAACATCTGCCTGTTTTGGTTTTCATTGAAAACTTTTGCCTGTTTACTTGAGGACCATTTTGTGCCATTAGCAAATAAACATCTAATAAAATCTCAACAATAATTGGTTGCTGCTTGGACCAGGCTGATGCTTGTGCACTGTGACACGTCTTTGCTGTTGATTTAGCTGATCTGAGAGCAGTTTGTTACTTTCTTTGGCTATTCCTCATTGTTTTAAAGAACTAAAAACAAGCCTGCTCATTACAGCAGTAGACATACTAGTAATGCATTTGATGATGATGATGATGGGGGTAGTATTGTTACTCTACTAACCATATGCAAGAGGGTCTCTTTTTTCCAGCTAACTGCAGGTGTGTTGCTCTCATGTTTGACTGTGAATCAGATGTGCGAGAGGTTTTCGTCATGATAACTGCTCCTGTCCGAAGGGCATCCCATTTGCATTAAATGTGTTATTTCAAAAGTGATTGTACTGTTTTGTATTGTTGTGTAGGAAATGTTATGTATGCATATTTTCAATAAAGCATTCAGGGTTTTGAAACATAATGAGGCATTTCACATTGAACTGCATGGGGTCACAGGACCACTGTTAACATTTTTTTGTTTAGTTACCAATTCTTAAACCTTTACAGAATATTTGGTTACCTTTGTTACAACAAGAATAATCCACTACAAAAAGTACTGTGGTGGTACCGTGGTATAGTAATAGTTAGAATGAATGGTAATACCATTCATATACAATGGTATTTATTTTACATGATACTATAATGTAGACTACTTCAAAAAAAAAGGTATTTTTACATTATCACCATTAAGACACGGAAAAAAAATATTAACTAGTTATTTTATTTTATTTATTTATTTGGCTTTAATTAGGTTTCTACGTTGGTGTATTGGCCCCCGACTGAGCCTGGTTTCTCCCAAGGTTTTCTGCCTCCTAACATTTAATTTAATATTCAACAATAATATTGATCTGCCTGCTTTGACACCATTATATGAGAACTGAACTGAGCTGGACGAGGACATCACTGTTTTCTCCAAAGCGGCTATATATAAATGAACTAAATTAATAATTTTTTGACAACAAAAATGAAGCATCACTGAACTTACTTAAGCTGGACTGTGACGCTATTTTCTTCTGGAAAAAAACTTTGTTGCATTATTTTCCTGTTATATCTGTAAAGCTGCTTTGAAACAATCTGTTTTGTAAAAAGCGCAATATAAATAAATGTGACTTGACTATTTTAAATTATTCTAATAAATTATATTAATCTACTAATAATTAATTAAAAAGGAGATTTACACGAAAAAAACATCAAAAAAGCGGCTTTGATTACGCGTGTTTGCGTGGCAGCGTCGCCCCGCCCCCTCACGCGCGGCCCCGGTCTGGGAGGATTTGGATTTACTGTGATGACACTATGGTGTATTTAATTTACATGATACTATAAATGTAGACTACTTCAAAGAATACGACTTTTACATTATCACCATTAAGACACGAATACATTTATTTATTTGCTAGTTATTTGATCTTTTTTTTGTTGTTGTTGATTTTTTTGATTAGTTTCTACGTTGGTGTATTTTCAATTTATTATAAAAAAAATTATAGTATTCTACTTATAATTAAATAAAAATTAGATTTACACACAAATAAATAAAATATAAAAAAAGCGGCTTTGATTACGCGTGTTTGCGTGGCAGCTTCGCCCCGCCCCCTCGCGCGCGTTCTCTGGTCCCCGCCGTTCCCCACAGTTATGGCGGCCCCGGTCGCTCCGCTCGATGAAGACTGGGAGGATTTTAACGAATTCAAAGCGGCCGATTCGAGCACCAGCTGGACCGCGGAACCGGAGAATTCCCCGCAGATCCAAAGCTTCGCATCCTTCGACAGACGCTTAGCGCGAGCTTCCCTCACTCCGGCAGCGCGTGCACGAGCGTCTCTGTGCGCGCCGTGAGCGAGCACGAGCTGCTGCGCGACGACGAGTGAGTTAAAACAACACACTCAAAATAAGATTATTACTTGAAATATCATGTAATATTATATTGTAAAGACGTTTATATAAATATACACGTTGCTGTTTTAATTACTTTATTTTGTGGAGAATTCATGTTGTGGAGAATTAGTTGTTAGGTTTCACATTTGTGGCTGTGATTCTTTATTTACACTAAAATAATGTAACGTTAACGTTTTTATTTTTTGGACATTTACCATGGTATTTCAATGGTATTCTTGGAAATACATTTAAGTACCATTTTGTTCCAGCATTTTGTTCCAGTATTTTGTAAAGGTCGTATCAGTGTCACACAAATAAAATTGAAATCTTTAATTATTTTTTTTAAACCATTAACAATATAAAAGTTACTTATGTTCTAAGATGAACACTTAATGGACTGAAGCAACTTATGTTTACTTGATTATCCATACATCATCTTTATTTAACTTTATGTTAAAATGTGAGCATCAAATATGAAACATCAGGCTTTTTAGGAACAGTTTTTTTGTTTATCTCTCATTTCTCAATATGTATTGCATTCCATCATATGTTTGGGGAACTGAACAAAATATAGGCCTAGATGTCCTCGTCCTCAAGTATGAGCTCCATATTCTCACTATATCATATAAAAGTCATAACAGTCTGATGTATCAAATATAATACAAAACATAAATACAAATATGATACAAAACTTTTGTATATTTTGTCTAAATGTTCAATAAACTAATTTCATTATATATTTCTGAGTGACTATTATTTCATGTTGGCTTTACAGGGTTACATTTTAGAAAGCAATTACCTGCATATATGAACCTTATTAGAGGTTGTAGATACTGTCTGTCTTATTTATTCTTCTGTTTTCTTGTTATTTCACAGGATATGGAATGCTCTGACGGAGAACTACGGCAACGTGATGCAGTGGACTGGAAAACCTCTCACACTCGTTCACTACACCTGCCCACACTGAACCTCCGACCTCAGGAGGTGAGATCTGTCCATCCATTCATCTTTCCCTTCAGTCCGTGCAGACAGAGCTCACACTGTGTGTGTGTTTTAGACGGTGGAGGTCCCTAATCTTGACGTGTCTGATGACGAGGAGCTCAGGGATCAGATGGACATGCACACGATCATCATCTCCTGTGTGAACGAGGAGCCGCTGTTTACTGCAGAACAGGTATTCACACTCAAAACACACTCCCTTTGAGAGTATATTGAATGAGGGCCAGTCATAGTCAGATTAATCGTTAAAAGATCATGATACGATTCAAACACCCATGCAATTTTATTCCTAAATGATGACGATTTTGCAATGTGTCTCATTGCAAGCGTCAGCAGAGCGCGAACGCTGCATATTTTGCCATATAAAGCGCTATATAAATAAATGCGACTTGTCTTGACTCGACTCTTGACAGATGTGGTCAAACCTGTACATTAATCTCCATAACCTGTGCGTGTTAATCAGGTGATCGAGGAGATTGAAGAGATCATGCAGGAGTCTCCAGATGACGAGGAACACGAGAGTCCATCTCAGTTTGACCTCTCCATGATGTCGCATGAGTTACACACACTCACACACTCGACATCCAGCAGCAGCTGCGAGGAACGTAAGTACTGCGTGTCTTTATTCACAACTCTTTTTTTTTTTTTGTCAGCCAAAACCTTTTCACCTAAAATATTATTTGAAGTTCCTCCTGAGATTTTAAGTTAATATTTCAATAATTTAACATCGCATTCGCATGTTCATGTTTCTCTGATATCGGTTAATGGTCACATGACATGGAGGGAACAAATAAAATATTTAATATTTTTATATTTATTATTTGTTTTAATGTGAACTTTTTTTATGATTTCATTAATAATTCGATTTTCTGCAACTTACAAGTTCTAGTTTTGGAAACCCTGCATTAGATAATTAAAGGGATAGTTCACTTTAAAATAAAATTCTGTCATCATATACTCACCCTCATGTTGTTTCAAACCTGTATGAATTTCTTTCTTCTGCTGAACAGAAACAAATCCTGTTCAGCAAACAAATCCTGTATCTTGTAATTACTCAATCGGTGTTTCAACCGTGGAAAGATGTCAATAAAACAGCTTGAGAACAATGTCACATTTACCTCCAATAAGCCATTCATTGACCAGCTTTGATAGTTAGCCAGTAAAATGATCTCTAGAGAGGAGAGTTTTGATAAATAAATGCACTATATTAATATTAATTATATTGTTACTTAACCTGTTCATAGAGATGTCTTCATAATTTAATGTATGTTTGAATAAATTTGTCATGAAAAAAAGTTATTACAGTTTATTATCATTTAAATGTTTGTTTCACCAACAAATTGGATTAAAAACATAATTCTATTGATATAAAAACTGCCTTATGTGCAGTTTAAATGTTTTTACAACTATTTATTTTCGTCCCAGAGTATGTGTATAAACACTTAAATATAATGTAATGATATAGAAAACTAGAAAACCATCACTGATCTTAATGCTTTTTTTTTCTTTATTCCTGACAATTAAACGAATATACTAATATTCACATAATTGTTGAGCTTTAAACAATTAAAAGCATAGTACTTTTTGTGGCAGTATGGTATAATCTAGTTGATTTTGCTGAAATGTAAAATGGAAACTGTTCAAGTACCTTTTGAGCTCTGTAATGTTGGAAGATGTTCACACATATCTTTTATATCTCAGACAGAACTGGAGTGTTGAAATGAAGGGTGTTATGAAATAATGGTGCTGTGGAAGTGGAGATAAGCTTGAGTTTGTTCTGTATTTCAGGGTTGCGTGGTCTGTGTGTGCTGAGCTGCTGGAGCGTCTCGAGGAGGTGGAGCGTCAGATCCGGGGTTTCTCAGAGGAGCTCATCGATCAGCTGGCAGTCCGGGAGGAGCTGGACTATGAGAAGGAGGTGAAGAACACGTTCATCTCGGCTCTCATCGACGTGCAGAACCGCAGAAAGAGCATCGAGAGCTGCTGAAGAAGAAGAGGAAGATAAAGCCCACAGGAGGAGTGCAGAGATCCGACCGCTCGTATGTGCCAGGAACTGTAAGGATGAGAATTACTAATAGCAGCAAACCCACACAAAATCCACAGAAATCCACAAAATACAAAGCTCTGCAGAATCTCACGCCTGTCTATGTTTCATATATCAATACTACTTCAGCTTCCTTTAACACAGTTTACCTTTTTAGGCCCAATTCCACCTTCAGACCTCAAACCTATTATAAACACTTACATCCTAAAGAAATGGGATCTGAATGGGATCAGTGTATAACAATCAAACTTTACAAAATCAATCCTGTGGTTGGTGTAAAACTTTGTGTCCATTTTGTAAATCGCTGGGATCATATTGTCGTATAGGGCACTCCAGACTAACTCATGTTTCTGTTACCGGGTGAAGATCCTCCTTTATGCCCCTCGTGCCAGAATCCATTATTACCGAAGCATCTTTTGATGGACTGTGATAGACTGAGCTCTGTCAGAATTCATAGAATTTTTAGTTGACTCTTTTGAATGAAGTAGGACCAGATCTAGTTGTACGGTTTTTTTTATCTAACATACAATTTAAAAAAACATTTTAATGTTGTTTTTGATTTCTTTCTCGCCATGAATATAGCCAGGGTAGCTGGCATGGCGTTTAACTATAAACAACAAACAAACAAATGTGTGTTTCCCCCAAAATGAGTGCAGAGAACGTCTCCCAGATGTTAATCAAATCTGTTTCTCCAAGAATTATTACTATTATTATAATTTTTTTCATGTTCTTTCATTGTTGAAAAATCTGTTTAATTGACTTTGTTGTTTTTGATTGTTGACACTTTTTTTTTGTATTTGTCTCAGTATTTGACGACGGTGATCCCGTATGACAGGAGCAACGGAGCACCGTCTGTAGAAGACCTGCAGATCCTGACCAAGAGTGAGTCAAAGTGAATTCGTGTGCAGTTCAAAAATATTATTTATTATTCTAATATAACTAATTACATGATGTGGCGGTTAATTAATCGCAAATTAGTCGCACATCAAATTTGGTTGAGAAATTACCCCCAAAAGATAAAGTCATTATTGTGTTAAATTAGAAAAGCATAAAATAGACATTACAAAAAGTAGCTTTACAAATACATATTATATTTGATTCAACATAGAATTTATTACACATAAACTTTCAACGGAATGGTAAGTAAATGACAGAATTTTCATTTTTGGGTGAACTATACCTTTAATGTGATATATATATATTTTTTTTAATATGGAAATATGAATAAGTCATTGTAAATGGCTCTCTTTATAAATGGGCCATTGTATCAGTGGTTCACCCGATTGATTCGCTCAAAACAGATTCATCCAGAAATGAAGCACCAGTTGAAGCGCAGTTCTTCTCTGGCTTTTAGGTAATATTTTCGTTGGCAAAATTGAGCAAAAGCAGGCAATATTGTGTCTAAAATATAACAATATTAACTTCTTATTGACTGAACTCTTGTATAAAATCAGTATCACATTTGCACTCGTGCTATTCGGGATAAAAGCAGCACTCGTGTGATATTGTACTCGTTGCTCGTGTGATATTGCTAAACTATATCATGATAGAAATGTGAGAAAACTCATACTGGGGCATTTTTGCCTTGATATCTTGAATTTTAGGCTATTTTTCTATTGGCTCCATCACTCAGTGTGTTGTTACCCTGCTTTATGTTCGTCACCAATCAACTCTATGAAATATGAACTACGTAGGTCTTGGGCAGGAGGGTGCGCTAAATGCATTAATTTTCCCTTAACATGTTAAATCGACATCCCTAATATATGTGTGTGTGTGTGTGTGTGTGTGTGTAATGGATAATATTTGATTTTATATTTAATACATTGCTATAAAAGTATTATGTTCTGATAATAATTCCAGATTTAAAGAGGGTCCATGTGTGTGTGTTTCTCTGCAGTTCTTCATGCCATGCGCGAGGACAGTGACACGGTTCCTGCTCTTCTGACCGACTACATCCTCAAGGTATCAGAGACGCCTGAAACACTCATCCATCTCCATCACTGTCAGTCTGAACCTCATTGATCTTGTGTGTTTTATGTTTTATTTTTGCTCTCGCTTCATTTGACCTTTAGCACTGGTGTGAGAGATCAGGAGACAGAGGTGTGTTGATTTCATATAACACTAACGGAGTAAAATTACTACAACAACAAAAAAACATTAAAATTGTATTTATAATTAGTTATTCCATATAAGGACATCCACAAAGGGAGAATTTATCTGATTTTACTTCTGTGGATACTTTTTTCTCCGAACTATCCAAGTAAATACACCCATATGTGTAGAATATGTTTTTGTTGTCTGTGTGTGTTGTGTTTGTCTCTGTGCTGTGTGTGTTGTGTTTGTCTCTGTGCTGTGTGTGTTCGTAATATACATATACAGCAAAACACAATAATATACACTACTGTTTAAAAGTTTAGAATCTGCCAGATTTTTTTGTTTTTGACAGAAGTCTCTTCTATTAAAATATTAAAATTTGTAATATTGTGACATATTATTACAATTTAAAATAACAATTTTCTATTCGAATATATTTTAAACTGTAATTTATTCCTGTGATTAAAGCTGAACTTTCAGCATCATTACTCCAGTCTTCAGTGTCACATGATCCTTCAGAAATCATTCTAATATGATGATTTGATGCTCAAGAAACATTTATGATTATTATTAATGTTAAACTGTTGTGCTGCTTCGTATTTTTGTGGAAACTGATACTTTTTTTTTTTTTTTTTTTTTTTTAAGGTTTTTTATATTTATTATTCACTTCAGGATTCTTTAATGAATAGAACAATTAATTGAAAATAGAAATCTTTTATAACATTATAAATATCTTTATATTGAATATTGATCAATTTCATGCATCCTCGAGGAATAAAAGTATTCAATTATCATTATAATTTTTTTTAAATCTGACTGACCCCAAACTGTTGAATGCTAGTGTAATATATTAGGCTTTCACTAATCTGTCCAATCGTGTCTGTTGTTTCAGTGTTGTGTCCCACATAGAGTTTCCAGTGCGGAAAACCAGCGCATCTCACGGTACAGTGGACATCTGGTCATCAGCATCTCTCCAGATGATGTTCTTCTCTAATAATGCACAGAATTTACACCGCCAGTGGCATTTATTTCTCAGTCTGAATGTGTTTTATTCGGTGTAGATGTTATTGTGTGTGAGCTTGAGGGCGTATTTAGTTTATTTCTTATGATTCGACAAGTTTCCTCTGTTGTAGTTGATATCTTTTCATCACAGCGCAGCTGTCGTAACCCATGCATGTTTGCATCATACTCAGATGAGTTTGTAGTAGTGCAGATCTAGATCTCTTTAGATGAAATTAGTTTGCTTCTTATGATTTGAAAGCAAACTTTACAGCAAAGACAGGTTGAAAATATTTGTGTAGGTCATTTATGTAGCTGTAAAATCAGAGTGAACTGATTGAGAGGTACTGCTAACAGAATAATAATATTTTATTTCATTGCCACATACTAAATGGTCTTTGTTGTGTTTGGCCAGCTTTAGGGTTTGTGCTTCTAACATCTATTATGACAGTATTAATATTCAGATGACGAGGAGCGAACGGCTCGTGTATTTGCTGCCAGTTGAAGTGAAATCTGTGATGATGATGTGAGATATCAACAGTGGAGGAAGGACAAAGGTACGAAGAGCTAAAACACTCTTAAAGAGATAAACACGTCTGTCTGTCTTCACCGAGGTCCTGTAACAAGATTGAATGATTGTCTCTGGCTTATTAGTCTTTGTTGAAACCGGACGGAGGTGATATTTTTGAATGTGTGACTGTAAAAGCTGAATGTTGTTTTTTGACGGAGAGATTGAGTTCATGTGTGTTCCCACAGACGCACAACTTTAAAGGATTATTTCACTCAAAAATAAAAATCTGTCGTCATGTCGTTCCAAACCTTTATTTCTTCTGTGGAAAGGTGAAGAATATCCCAGCATCATAGGAGAGGTCCATACGGATCGTGTGCCATATTCCCAATCTTCTGAAGTCATTTGATTGCTGTTTATCTTTGTTTTGCACGAAAGAAAGGGATACGGGTTTGAACGACA
>FLSR01004880.1:17567721-17689445 GCA_900092035.1 Leuciscus waleckii | reverse complement strand
GATGATTCAGAATGGCTTGTAGGAGTGAAGAGAACTCTTGGCTCCGAAGCGAAAACATATCTGCATGTTGCCAGCGTACTTCCTTATATACCCCCAGGGTGGGGCGGAGATACGCAATGCAAATTCCACAGACCCATGGCATTTCATTGCCATAGGCTCGTTTTCTATACTCGAAGGTGATAGGCTTTCTAAGCAAAACCCCATTCATCATTCGTCGTCATCCGACGTAACTCGGAGTGACTACGAAAGGGAACTCTGGAGTATCTCCATTGAATAAGGGCATATGGCTGTTGCTAGGGGTTTGATTTCTTCTACCCATCTCTAAGCCATTATTATTCCATTATTTTGATAGACAGATTTTGATAGACAGAATTTGATAGCTTCTGTAACCTGTTCTTCATATTGCAGTGCCCATTTTCTGGATATTTTGAACCATTTGTATAGATTTTAAAATAACTATATGGAGATAAGCATTTTGCAGTAACTTACAAAATCAGACCACTAAAAGTTGACACTTTGAATATTTAAAGTCAATGATTAGGGTTGGAACTAATGTCAGCTGAACACCAACACTCCAGGACTGGATTTGAAGAGCAATGGCCTATACTGTAACCACATAAACTATACTGCCAAAAGTATTGGGACACCCCTCCAAATCATTGAATTTGTGCGTTTCAATCACTTCCATGGCCACAGTTGTATAAAATCAAGCACGAGGCATGCAGACGCTTCTACACACATTTGTGAAAGAATAGGCCGCTTTCAGGAGCTCACTGAATTCAAGTGTGGTACCAGGTTTGAAAGTCCATTTGTGAAATTTCCTCATTACTGAATATTCCACGGTCAACTGTTAGTGGTATTATATCAAAGATTATAAATGATAAATATACTGTATATAATCGTTTTAATGATTGTACAGATATGTTATTTACAAGTGTATAGTTTATGATTTAATTTACAGTTGCACAATTTATATTTACTACATAATTCATTATATTCACAATTATACTTGTATGTATCTTATGTATCCCTATGTGGGAACAACCTTGGGCCCATGTTGGCAGCCTATATAGGACTGATTGTGTTTGCCCTTGTCTGACCCATATGGTTAATCAAAGCGGGCCCCATGTGTTTTTCCCATTCATAACCCATATAGAGATTACCTATGTGGGTACTACCTTGGGCCCATGTAGGCAGCCTATATAGGACTGATTGTGTTTGCCAATGTCTAACCCTTTTGATAAACCCAAGTGGGCCCCATTTGTGTTGCCCATTTTGAGCCCATGCACTCATTTCCCATTAGTGACCCAACTAGGACCCACATAGGGAGCCCACCTGTTTTTGCCCATGTGGGACCTACTTAGCTGACCCAAGTGGGCCCCAGATAAGATGCCCATTTTGGGACCATGCCCACTTGGTGCCCACGCCCAAGCATAAACCATGTGGGGCCCACATATACATGTTGGCTGGGAAGTAAGAAAAATTCAAGTTATATTTTCTCAAAACAAGCTAAATAATCTTTTACTTTTAGTTCTAGGCTAGTTAATTTATCTTCGAAGAAAAAAAAACAAGAATTATTGCTTTATTTTAAGATTTTTTTACTTTTTGACATTTTTTGCAGTGCACACAAAAAGCAGTGTTATTTATCTTATTTTCTCTGAAAGGCAACATCCATGACACACTTTGATTTATTTTTGCTTTGGTCTTTATTTTTATTGACAAAGCTATTAATAGAAAGACAAATGTATTAAGAAGGACTACTGTATCCTTTCAAATGGCTACACTGTTGTCCACATTTTTGGGGTTCAGATAGGTGTAGGGAAGCTCCAACGTCTTGTTCCGCTTCTCGATGTCATCTGACATCTTCCTCAGATCCTTTTGAAAATCTTCAATGAGCTTGCAAGGGACCTCTTCATCATACAGGTTTTCTGGGAAATACCTTGGGCCCATGTAGGCAGCCTATATGGGACTGATTGTGTTTGCCAATGTCTAACCATTTGATAAACCCAAATGGGTCCCATTTGTGTTGCCCATTTTGAGCCCATGCACTCATTTCCCATTAGTGACCCAACTAGGACCAACATGGGGAGCCCACCTGTTTTTGCCCATGTGGGACCTACTTAGCTGACCCAAGTGGGCCCCAGATAAGATGCCCATTTTGGGACCATACCCACTTGGTACCCACGTAGCCCAAGCATAAACCATGTGGGGCCCACATATACATGTTGGCTGGGTGTTTGAGGCTAATCGTTTGGATAGGCTCGAAAGGGGGACCTTTCATGGCCTCCAAAACCGTCGAGAGGTCCCATACAGGAACTGAAGGAGGTCTGGGAGGATTCAGCCTCCTAGCTCGCCTGAGGAAGCGGATGACCAAATCGTTCTTCCTATTGACTGACCGAGCGTTGTCTCAGAAAACGCTGCGATAGCCGCCACGTAAACTTTGAGCGTGGAAGGGGCTCTGCCCTTATCCAACAGCTCCTGTAGGAAGGAGAGAACCTCCGACACCTCACAATCGAGGGGTGAACATCCCCGAGCTGAGCACCAGCTGGAGAATACCGACCACTTCGAAGCATATAGCCGTCGAGTCGACGGAGCTCTAGCCTGAGTGATAGTATTTAGCACTCCCCCTGATAGATCAGCGGGTAACCGTTGAGCGCCCACACGTGGAGGGACCACAACTCCGGTTGAGGGTGCCAAATCGAGCCCCTGGCCTGCGAAAGGAGGTCCCTCCTCAACGGCACTGGCCACGGGGCAGCGTCTGCTAATTGCATCAAATCTGGAAACCATGGTTGGTTCTTCCAAAGTGGTGCTACAAGCAGCACTGAGCATTCCGTTTCCCTCACCCGTTCTATCACCTGAGGAAGGAGGGAGACGGGGGGAAAAGCATAGAGCGGGCAGCGCGGCCACCTTTGTGACAGCACGCTTTCGCTCTTGGAAAAGAATGCGGGGCAGTGAGCGTTTTCGTGGGACGCGAAGAGGTCCACTTCCGCCCTGCCAAACCTCTCCCACAGCAGCTGACTGTCTGTGGGTGTAGAGACCATTCGCCCGTGGGAATGTTGTTTCTGGACAGTCTGTCTGGACCCAGATTCTGTAGCCCAGGCACATGAACTGCTCTCAGCGAGCGCAAGTTGCTCTTAGCCCACACCAGGAGGCGTTCCGCCAACCTGTACAGGTTTCGGGACCTGAGACCGCCCTGGCGATTTATGTAGGACACCACAGACATGTTGTCGACCGGACTAAGACGTGGTGGCCCTTGATTCGGGGACAAAAACGCGTCAGCGCGTTCTCCACTGCCAGCATTTCCAGACAGTTGATATGTTGGAGCTTTTCTCGTTCTGACCACAGGCCACATAACGGTCTGCCCTCGAGCAGCGCTCCCCATCTCGAAGTGGAGGCGTCCGCGACACCACTTTCACTCTCGAGGAAGTCCCCAGGCTTACACCTGATTGGAACCAGTCGTTTGCTGTCCAGGGTTTCAAGGCTGTAACACAGCTCTGATCGACCTTGAGACGCAACTGACCGGATATCCACGCTCTGTGCGGTACCCGCGCTTTCAGCCAGAACTGCAATGGGCGCATGCGGAGCAGGCCCAACTGAAGAACTGGCGATGCTGAAGCCATGAGGCCTAGCATCTTCTGAAATTCTCTGAGCGGGAAGGTCGCGCCGCAGCGGAGAGAGTTCGCTGCGCGCTGAATGCCCGACGCGCGCTGTGGCGACAGCCGCGCGGTCATGGACTGTGAGTCCAGAGCTATACCCAAAAACAGTATCGTTTGACTGGGGTTCAGCGAACTCTTCGTCCAGTTGACACTGAGACCAAGTTTCTCGAGATGATCGAGTAAAATGGCCCTGTGCTCCACGAGCTCTGATCGTGATTGAGCCAGAATCAGCCAGTCGTCCAAATAGTTCAGCACTCGCATGCCTCTGAGTCTGAGAGGAGCGAGCGCTGCGTCCATGCACCTCGTAAATGTACAAGGAGCCAGGGACAAGCCGAACGGCAGGACTGTATACTGGTATGTCTGGCCCTCGAAGGCGAATCTCAGTACCGCCTGTGACGTGACGCTATCTGTATTTGAAAATACGCATCCTTCAGATCTATCGACATGAACCAGTCTCCTCTGCGAATGTGCGCGAGGAGTTTCCTGGTTGTAAGCATTTTGAAACTGCGTTCCGCTAATGCTTTGTTCAGCTGTCTTAGATCCAGTATGGGTCTGAAACCCCCGTCTTTCTTGGGCACTAGAAAGTATCTGCTGTACAGCCCCCCTTCGCTTTGAGCTTGAGATACAGGCTCCACAGCCCCTTTGCTCAACAGTTTTGAAATTTCGGCTCGGAGTAGGTGTGCTACTTCTGTTTTGACCGTAGTTTCGACGCGCGCTAAGAAGCGCGGAGGGCGTCGAAAAAACTGTAGCGAGTAGCTTCTCTTTAAATGTCTAGCACCCAATCCGAAACCCCCGGGAGCGCTGACCATGCGTCTGCATGAACGGCTAAGGGTTGGATGCGAAGCGCACTCTGTTGACTGGGCAACGAGAGAGCTTCGGTGTGCTGTAACATGGGCGTTATGCCTGTGACATTCGAGGAGGGGAGCGCGCTGATCACAGCGGGCAGTTCGCTCGTCCTCGACCCCGCCACAGTGCTTGACCCGTGGGACTCGTGCTGTCTGTGAGTAATTGTGGGCTGTAAGCGTGCACATTTACTGCTTTTGACGCGCTGTCTGCCTGGGCAGAGCGAGGGTGCACGGGTTTCGTTTTTACAGAAACCACATGACGTGTGTGACATAGTGTTTGTGGGCACTGAAGAGTGGGCACGTTTACTATGTAGTGCGCGCGATCGACCTGAGTCGATTTTATGTGCGCGAGCCCTAAGTGTAGGGCTGTGCTTGTGTGTAGCGATGGGCACAGAGGAGTGGGCATCAGAACTACATTTATAGCACCATCGGCCGTGGCCGGGACACCAGAAATTACACTCTTTTCGGGAAATATCTGGGTAGCCGTGAAAACGGCTTTTGTGTGCAGGCAAGCGGGCAACTGTACAGGCTTGCGCGTTGCAGAAGACGCTGAGACAGTACACTTCCTGGAACAGAAATAGCGGAGCGCTTGGGTGAGAGTACGGCCGCAGCGGGACTCATACACCGGCGCTTTCCTAGGCGTGCTAGGATGACTTCGGGACTTCCGGTCTTACCGCAATCCTCTGCCGCGGTCCCCGTGGCACGGGGTGACGGCCGGTAGAGCGAGAGCGGGGTCTCGAGCTGCGTTGCTGTCGATGTTGCGATGAAGCAGCAGGAGGCGGGGGCTGTGGCTGAGAGCTCCGCGGGGCCGGTCTAGCACGACTCGCTGCAGAACCGGAGCGCTTCGGGAGGAAGTGCTTAAAGGCTTGAGACGCTTTCTGGTCCTCGGCGAATCTTTCAATGAACTCGTTGACAGAAGATCCGAAGAGGCCAGTGTTATTCGCGGGGCGTCGAGGAACGCAGCGCGCTCAGACTCTGCCATGTCTGAAAACGTCAGCCAGAGATGCCTTTCAGCCACAGTAGCGGAAGCCATAACTCGTCCCATAGCCTGTGCAGCGGACTTAGTAGCGTGAAGAGAGAGATCCGAAGCGCTTCTTAAATCCGCGAGGCAGATAGCATCAGGTCCCATCTCGTCCAGCTTTCGGAGGAGATCACCCTGAAATATCTGCAGCGTGGCCATGGTGTGTAGTGCAGACGCAGCCTGCCCAGCAGCAGAGAAGATCCGCGCGAGCAGAGATGACGTCATGCGGCAGGCTCTAGATGGCAACACCGCTTTCGTCCGCTGTCCAGCAGAGGGCGGGCAAAGGTGCGTCGCTATCGCCTGTTCCACCGGCGGAAGTGCCTGGTAGCCTCTGTTTTTAGCATCATCCAGCGTAGAAAATGCTGGTGATACCGACGAACGAGTTCGTTCCAAGCCTTTGCCACTTCTTCGTGCAGCTCAGGAAGAAATGGAGCGGGCTTAGAGTTCAGAGAAGTACGCTCACCCGGAAGATAGCTACCATCCAGCCGAGAACGAGAAGGCAGCGCTGGTGCAGACCACTCGAGGCCGAGGCTCGTCGCGGCCAGCGTGAGCACTCGCATAGCTCCTTCTCGATGTTAGCTCGTCTGCTAGGCTTCTGGGCAGAAAGCGCGAGATCCTCAGAGCTCGCCCAGTCTTCGCTGCCCGAAGCTAACAGAGAGCACGTATCCTCATCCCCCGATGCGGCTCTGGGATCAACTTCCTCGAAAGACGCGGCGGCAGACAGCGGGCGCTGACCATCGGGAAGTGATGCAGGAGAAGCCGGTGAAGCAGGGCGAACCGGCGAGCTCGGTCGGGATGGAGAAGGTTCCGGAATCCGCTGAGAGCGGCGCTTTTTACGGCGCGGCAGCGCAGCGGGGAATGCAGGCTCGGAGAAAACTGCCATGCGAGTCCTCAGAGTCACCATAGGCATAAGCTCGCAGTGAGGACAGCCGCCGTCAGCGACGCGAGCGCTGCATGATCTTCACCCAGGCAGGAGACACAGATGACGTGACGGTCTCCCTCGCTGAGTGGGGCTCTGCACGAGCCGCAAGAAGGCATCTTTAAAAAGACGCAAGCTCTTTTACGAGTGTGTGTCGCAGGGCGAACACACACACACACACACAAAGAACAGTTGGATATAATAGAATTGAAAAGGATATGGGCGCCGGAAAGCGCAACAGGAACGGCAGTAGAAGGCGGCGTTGGCCAGCAGCTTCAGGATGGCTCGTCCCGCTGAGATGCTATCAGACGACGCGTTGCTTCTTCTCGTGATCCAACGATGCGTGAGCTTCGCTGAAGAGATGAAAAATCAGGTGAGTCAGCCTTTTTAAGCTCCCTTTATAGGGCTAGGCCACACCCGTTTCGGCGGGAAGTGGCATGGAGGGCGCGAAGCGGCCAAGCAGCCAATGAGCGAGCGAGCCGTCTCGCCTATGGCTGTTGCTGCTGCAAATGCGCTTTACAATATTTCAAAATTAAGGATAATTTTTTGCTTCAGTGTATCATGAAAAGAGACTTTTCCCGCAGCGTCTTCGACGCAGTACGAGAGAACTCTCGTAAGAGAACTGATTTTACTTCGGTGGGGTTTTTTTGGTGTCACGGCCACCCTCTGCATTGCAGGTGCGGTTCCTCCTGCAGGCAGAGGAGGGTCGATAGTGATTGGAGCCACCTGGGTTCAGGGTATTGAAGCTGCTACTAACCACGTTCTCTCTCTCTGCTCTTCCATCCTATTTCAATTGTTGTTTTTAAATTCAGTTATGCTCACAGAAACATACACACACACAGACACACACACAGAGACACACACACACAGACAGACAGATTCACTCATCTATACACTTTACACTAGGGGTGGAACGGTACATGTACTCGGGTCACGGTTCGGTGCATGCATTTAAACGGAGAATACACGGTAAAAAAAAAAAAAAAAAAAGTTCGTGCAAAATACATTCTCTGGCACTCTGCCGTTTTTTGTTAGATCGACGGTCCAGTGAGTGAGTGAGTCAGAGATAGCAGCGACAGCGAGTATGGTAAGTGGCGGTGCTGAGCGAGCGAGCCGTCTCGCCATAGCTAGCACTGCCGCAACGCGTTATACATTTATGAAAATTAAGGATAATTTTTTTGCTTCAGTATTTCGTGAAAAGAGAACCTTTCCCGTAGCGTTTTTACAAAAACGCAGTACGAGAGGACTCTCGTAAGAGAACTTAATAGAATAGACATTTTAAAAAGAAAGTAATAAAAACGACAAAACACATTAGGCCCAACAAAATTACCCAACATTAAACTAAAATGAAAATGAAAACAGAAAATATACAAATAAAAACTAATTCAAAATATTAACAAAAACTATAAAAGCCTATCAAAGATCTAAAACAACACTGCTGCTAAATTTTTGTAATCTAGTTAAAGCCATATTTTGAGAGCAATACTTTTGATCTAACAGATGTGTGTATACATATTTAAATTATATGTTATTATTATATATTATATTATAAGTCCAATATGCTAGATGATTTGCATTGTGTAGAGCAGGTTTTTATTTGTCTGTTTATTTCCGTTCAAACCACATCGAGTGAATATTCGGTTTGCTGTAATGTCGTATCGTAACCACTAGAGGCCAGTGCGGATTAAAGTGCACATCATAGATATCTATAGAGCGGATTGCTCTCAGTAGAAACTTCGTCAAACATGTCTCTGCAATCTTTGTTATAATAAAAACATGTAGAGAAATAGGCCTACAGAATTAAAGAAATACTATCGTTTTAACAATTTTGACTTGCCATTTACGAAACGCGTTTAATGATGAGTCAACTTTCTGATGATTTCAGCAAGTATGAAAATGAAATATTCATGAGATATTCTGCTGATATATCATGAGATATATGAGGCCGGTGGATGAGTCAGTTCCCGGTGCTCGATGCGCACTATATCAAACAGAGCGGATTTAATTTATCATGACGCTAAAATGCTAATCCATTAATTCCCTGATCAGCATTCATGTTTCGCCTGGTCGCGTTTGAGACACCGAGGGTTTATTAGTGAATTAATGCACTCTGGGATAAAATCATCTGCAGATGTAATTAATCACAGACAATCACACTAACTCGCTTACAGACTGACAGAACCAGCACACGCTAAATCAAGCTGTCCGGTTTTCAATTTATGAGTAAAAATAATGATACTTTCACATTTTGTCCTACAACACACATATATTTAACCAAACATTATGACCACCAGTCACAGTGGTAAAGCAAAAAAAGTGAATATTGTTGATAATTCCTAACAAGGCCTCATTGAGTTGAGTCATAGATGGAAAGCAATCAGTTCTCATAATCAACATGTTGGATGCAAATGGGCAGTAATAAAGATCTGAGCGACTTTGACGAGGGCCAGATAGTTATGGCAGAGCAACTGGGTCAGAGTATCTCGGTCAGCAGGGCTGAGAATTTACCAACAGTCCAGAATTTACTGGCAACTTATTGGGCTCTTCGATGCACGAGGACTGCACTGGTCTGAGTCAACAGAAGGTCTACTGAGGCACACACTACATTTCAGTGATGGTTATGGGAGGAATGTGTCACAACACACAGTGCATCTGCTGTGATGGAGAGCAATCAGAGATCTATGATGACCCGTCCACCGTTGAAAGCACCTACAATAGACATGAGAGTGTCTGAACTGGACCTCAGAGCAGCGGTGGAAGACGGTCGCTTGGTCCGATGAGTCCCGTTTTCTTTAACACCACATGTGACGTTTATCTAAGGATAATGATGCACCGGATGGACTGTGGGACGACAATAAGCCGGTGGAGGGAGTGTGTGACGCTCTGGTCAATGTTCTGCTGGGAAACCCTGAGTCCGGTCATTCATGTGGACGTTTATTTGACACACGTCACCTTCCTAAACACTGTTGCAGACCAGATACACCCCTTCATGACAACGGTGGAAGCACAGTCACACATTGTTCAGGAATGGTTTGAGGAACATGATGAAGAGTTCAAGGTGTTCCTCTGGCCTCCAAATTCTCCAGATCTTAACCCAGTTGAGCATCTGTGGATGTGCCGGACCAACAAGTTCAGTCCACCTCAAACTACAGGACTTAAAGAATCTGCTGACGTCTGGGTGCCAGAGACCACAGGACACCTTCAGCCTCTTGTAGAGATCATGCCTGGGTGGGACGGAGCTGTTTAGGTTTGGTTTGGTTTGGTTTGTATCACGGTAGTGACTTTTCAACAGGCATGCATCACTCACATGCTTCAGAAAATGTAAAAAAAATTCTTTGTTAACTTTCCCAACTACAAAGATAGTGCTAGTCACAGAAATTCAGAGCAGGATCTGTCCCGCAATCCCAACACACACACACACACACTTAGATTTTCATTCCGCTAGCAGAGCCGTACAGGATTCTTCCAGTGTAAGCATCTTTTATACGAGCCTCATTAATTACCCTCAGTGTAGAGAGACTAATGTGTTGATGGTTCCTGACGGCCTGTGAAATGATGCAGGAGGAGCTGTCTGACATGCTGTTCATTTATCTGCATCGATTAGCTTGATTATTCATAGACATAAAGGTACAACAGCCATCACAATGATCTCTCTTTCTCAGAGAAATTAAATTCCAGACCTCATTGACGAGACGCATCAACAGACACTCTTTTGACGCAACCAACCAGAATACCAGATCTTATTGTAGATGATCAAAATCACTGTCACTGGAAAAACATCCCACCAAACGACCGTGATATCAAACACAAATAAAGTAATTGCTTACTTACAAGGAATATTTGCTAATCTCTGAGGTTTGGAGTCAAATATACGCTTGTATGTTTATATTTGTCATGCAGCTCTTAATCTGAAAAGAAAACAATCAGATTGCCATAATCCAAAAATAAATAATATAATTAGAAATTTTTAGGGTTCGAACACAAATTAATGTGACGCAGCTCATAAGCAGAATAATCTGCTTGTGTTTGGTGAATGTAACCCTGACCGGCGTTCGCTTACTTTCTGCTGGAAAAACAAATCAAAGACGAAAAACACAGATGTCAAGTCCGTTATTTAATGCATTATTATTGAATATCTTTATATAATTTTTGCCATTAATAAAAAAAAAAAAAGTCATTTCATATAATCAAACAGATAACGAGAAGATAAACGTACATTATTGTTCATGAGAGCATCGTACAACATCCACAAAACCTTCACAAGCAGAAACAGTGAGAATCACACACACAACTGCCGTAAATAACACACCCAGAAATCCAGAGAATGACAGTCATTGTTAAACTGGTGCAGATGTGACTAACAAACTCACAAGATATCAGTCTGTCCTGTTCACATTAATTCTATCTTGTAGCGTTTCCTTTATTACGGTAAACATATTCATATCTGATCATCACAATGACTGACAGACAACAATCAGCGCATAAATATTACATAAAACCACATGTAAGAAATGTCTCAGAACGGTACAGCATGAATGAGTAAATGTCAGATCATTTTTGAGTGAACTATCTAATTTAAAGATGAATTCAACCAACATTCAGTTATTGCTTCAAAACATACTTTCACATCTCTGTGTATGGCTGAGAACAGATATTGCTATGGCTTTTCTTTTCTGTCATTTAATGAGCAAGAGCCTTTTTAATTGGTGGGCTAAAAGGTTCATGTGGTAAAAGGTGGTGAAAATTGAATTAAAAAAAAGCTTAGTTTGTTTAGATATATTAATGAGCATCTGGAGATCCTATGTTAGTACATAATCTATTAGTTGAAATTTCAAAAGTGCATTGGTACGCCTGTTATTTGATGTTTCCACACTTAATGTTGTTAATCTATACATCATATTTCTGTCTAGACTGCATCTCTGAGACCTTTTGAATTGAAAATTGTGTGTATAGTAGATGTTGTTGAACACTGTTTTTCCTTTATATTTGTGTCAGGAGAGTAATTATTGACTATTATGTATTTGGCAAGGCTGACTCTCTACTATGATAGAACTCTTATGAAAACTGGGAAAAAAAATTCTGCAAATTAAATGCTCTTTATCTTTAATAAATAAAATAAATACAAACCATTATAAATAAAGTTTCACCATTAATTCAACGATATTCACATCCAGCACTTACTGATGTACTTCCATCAGTCGGTAAGATTTTTATTTAATTTTTTGAAAAAGTCTCTTCTGCTCACCAAGCCTGTATTTATTTGATCAAAAATACAGTCCATTATTGAGGAAAAGTATTAGAATTTAAAATAACTGTTTTCTGTTTAAATATATTTTAAAATGTAATTTATTCCTGTGATCAAAGCTGAATTTTCAGCATCATTACTCCAGTCTTTAGTCACATGATCCTTCAGAAATCATTCTATTATGATGATTCGCTGCTCAAGAAACATTTATGATTATTATCAATGTTGAAAACAGTCAACAAAAATGTTGATTTTTGTGGAAACTGATGTATTTTTCAGCATTCTCTGATGAATAAAAAAAAATAAAAAATTAACAACCAATTTTAAACAGTAGTGTATATTTGAAACTTCTTTTTTGTTAGTTAAATCAATCCTCAACTATGTGAATATGTGTTTGTTGAAGTATATCCTGTACTATTTTTATATGTCATGACACGCGCCTGTTTTTCCCCGTGGATTTGTGAACAATCCTCTTTCAGACTTTCTGTCACCTCAGTTTGATGGTCCAATCGGGTTAAGGATCAGACATTGGCCTCCAGAAGTTCCAGAAAGAGTTTGTGCATGGGGACGCGTCCGTCCTGCTTGATGCTGA
Organism: Leuciscus waleckii; assembly: GCA_900092035.1. Classification (NCBI taxonomy): domain Eukaryota; kingdom Metazoa; phylum Chordata; class Actinopteri; order Cypriniformes; family Leuciscidae; genus Leuciscus; species Leuciscus waleckii. The sequence goes on along the minus strand of FLSR01004880.1, from coordinate 17,677,167 downwards.
AGAAGCGGCGCACGGCTTTGACAGAGGTTTGGCGGAGGAGCGGGAGGGTCATGATGAGTTGCCCGCCCGTCGAGGGTCTTCCCTGTGATGGACACACTCGTAATCCAGAAGAGCCTCATGGAGAGAGTCCTGAAGACCCTGAACGGCCTCCACGTCCTCTATATGCATCGAGTCTGAGAGAGGGAATCAAAACATCAGGTGTTGTTTGTCATCTTCAATAAATTGCATTGCATTTATTCAAAAATTGACAGTAAATAATGTAGTGTGTTCCAATAATATGTTGATGAAAATGTGTTAAAGGTGAAGTATGTAAGATTTGTTTATGTTAAAATACATTCTCTTAACCCAGTTTATTGTTCATTGACTATTATTAGTAAGCCATTAATGGGTTTATTTCCCCAAAAAGTGTAAACATCGAGTCTCACATTGACAGCGGTCCGCTCAGATCTGTCCATCAATTCGCAGATTAACTCATTCCCCGCCAGCGTTTAAAAAAACAAAAGTTGCCAGCCACCACCAGCATTTTTAATTCTTTTTCACAAAAGTTTCATGGCCGACATAATATTTTGTTGTATGAATATTTGAACATGCAATTTATCAAAAGAAAGAACAGACCCTCTGCGTTTAAGATGTTTTCTTGCTTCATGTCTCCCTTTTTTTTCAACACTTGAATTTTGGTAGGTTTCATAAAAAAGCAACATTTTCAGCAAAAAGCTGAGAAAATCGCATTTTTGTAAAAGACCATGTCTTGATCGGATTCAGAACGATGATCAAAACACAGATGGAGTAGATCGAGTCCATCAACACTCCCAAAGCTTCACAGTCCTGTAGCTCATCCTGGGTCGACATCTCATTTCAATAACATTAGACAGTTTTGATTTATATGCTGTTTAATGTTGATTATCGCATTATTTACATATGCATCTGCTAACATAAGATATCGCTTGTTTTTGTTTCTTCTTTCTTCTTCTCCTGTGTTTTGATCAAGAGATTCTGTACTCTTTCAGAATATGCGCAATAGCGCCCCCTACCACATAACAGTGAAAACATTTCCATCAATGGCAGGGAAAGAGTTAACCTAAGGCGGTGTCCCAATTCAGAGGCTGCATCCTTCAAAGGCCAAGCCTTACGGAGGCAACGAAGGTCAGACCGAGAATTTATAAATGGGATGGTCTGCCGTTGACTGCCCGAGCGGGATTCGAACCCGGGGTCTCCGGTGTGGGAGGCGGGTGTGCTTATGGGTCTAAAGACTGCTAATTGCTATGTCGCTAATGCGCCTCTTGAGGCCAGGGGAGTGAGGTCTACACGTACAGCTCTTAATAGCCTATGTCCGTTACACTTACTCATGAAACATATCAACACAGCTAAACGTATTCCTAATATGTTGGACCTTTTATTTAAAGAACCTGCTGAGAAGCCTTCACAAGCATCTGGACTGATGTTTGAGTTGGGGGAGGCACATCGCATGGACGTAATTGCAAGATTGTTTAAAGGCACACTATGCAAGATTTGTACCTTAATATAACAGATTCGAAGTCATTTCGATGGTAAACGAACTCGTAGAAGGGCGAGTTTGAGAGGTGGCGGGTTTGAGAGGTGGTGCCCCGACAAATATCGTGAGAATCACGACTTGCTTGACGGCACGACATCACATACATCAACAACATATGAGGCAGCCTCTATGGAAGACACTAGCACGCATTTCAGACGTGAATCATGGCAGAGTCGATGAAGAAAACAAAGAAAACGAAGAAATCGCGGTCGGAAGAGTCAAGGAAAAGAAAACGAGAACCTGACCGTGTGAAGAACCGGACAAGAGTCCCACTCAGTCAGGCTTTCACTCGTTGGTATTTACGACAGTAACGTTAAATACAAGTACTCCACAGCGACTCTAGGGGTCGCTGTTTGACAAAAACGGAAACTGAATAGTATGCTTTAAAAATATGATTTATTTTTGTAATTCCCCTAGGTGCCACTAGTGTCGCAGAAACTACATACTTCACCTTTAATAATGCTATTTGCCGCATTCGTTTAAAGCATGTTTTTGCGTAAAAGGGTTGAATGTTCCTTGCACAAATGTTCTGTACAAGTACCCATATTATTACCTGAGTTGGCGAGAGCGATGGCTTTCAGAGTGACGAACTCTTCTCTCTCCAGCCTCATGGATCTGTACCTGCGCACCAGCTGTAATATGGCCATGTGGAGCTCCAGCAGACCGGCTGATTTCGCCTGTTCAGCATCCATGATGTAATCCTCCGCAAACACCAGCTTGTCATCGCAGGCCAGCGAGCTGAAAGCCACTCGCAGGATGAGGATCTCCATCCAAGCGCTCTGCAGGAGACTCATCTGATCGGACAGACAGAGGCTGGAGAAACCTGCAGGAGTGATGAGTTACTGATCAGAGAAGCTCAGATTATAGATCAGATCACTGGGCCTCATTCACCAACCGTTCTTACGAAGAAATGTGTTCTTAAACCACACTTACGCTAGCCTGGGAAAACCCAGACAACTGCACGCGACAGATCCGTCCGATAAAGATGACGAAGTAGTATGTCCCAAAGCTTGCCTACTTTTTTGCTACACATTCAAAAGTAAATACCTTTTCTTCACAAAAAGAGTACATACTTTTATGGCGTAGTGTAACTTAGGCGAATTGGGACGAAGCATATGGCTTTACACGATGACGATCGCTCTGATTGGTTGAAGGTCTATCCAATTGTGCCCAGAGGCATTTGAGCGACGTCCGTTGGTGACGACCCTTTGGAAATGAGTTATTAATGAAGCTTCGCCAGACCATAACTCAGTTACTACTGAGAATGGTCTGGTTTTAACCAGGCTAGTAAAAAAAGCCTTGTTGCTTGTTGAATTTGTAATTACAACTTGTAAACTTTTTCTGTTTTTACATTTTTCTGAGAGCAACAATGTGTTCCACGTGGCCGCTGGCTGTACCAGATTTAAGGTGTGTTCGACTCGAAGTGGCGCAGTGCAGACCGATCGGTGTATGACATCAAAGTACCGCCGAAAACATATAGAGAGCTTTTTTAATTACGACATGCCGTGAACACAGCATACAATTGAGATGTTTTCCCTCCTCGAGTGTGAGCTTCCAATTCTCCTCTATCATACTATATAAGCCAGACGTATCAAATATGATACTCTACAAAAACATCTAAATGTTCAATAAACTTCCATTTTTTACAAAAAATCATCACATATGTCAAGCTTTACAGGGTTAAAAATGCAAACTAAACATATATTTTTCTAAGATGATAATTTCTTTAAAAGCAAATATCTCCCTTTGCTTTGAACTTTGAGCGTTGTAACTTTGCAGATGTTGTTTATGCTCAAACAGCAACATTAAACACTAACTAAAGTTGGAAAAGTGACATCATATCAACCACCCCTTTAAACAAGCCTGCAGTAATTAACATTTTGTAAGAAACTCTAGTAAATTACATGTTATTTTGTTTAGATTCTGTTAAGAATCGTGATCTCTATTTGAAACAAAAAAAATCGTGATTCTCAGTTTATCCAGAATCCTGCAGCTCTAACACATTTAATCAACTAATCACCTAATTAAACTACTAATCAGCTAAATAAGTAATCCTAAACAACTATATTCAGCTAAATAACCAATCAATATCTATTATCTAGATAAACTTATTTCTAATTTCACCTTACTCAGCTAATTTCCTAAACAACTAATCTGATAAACAGACTAAAACAACTAATCACCTAAATAAGTACATAATTAGCTATATAATTAATTAACACCTAATAACACCTGCCTCTGAGATGTTGAATCAGCTCATAAAATAAGATTTTAATATGACAGATAAAACCCTTCTTATTTTAGAGCTAATTTCTATTCAGTTTCGGACTGGACTGTGACCTCTGTTAGGAAAGACAGGTCTGTCTGTGTGTGTGTGTGTGTGTGTGTGTGTGTGACAGGGGTTTGTCCCCTGAAGAACCACGTCAATGACGGACAAATCTCTCTCATTCACGTTCTCTCACACTTAATTAAAAAGCCAGTGATTAGTTTGGTGTGGCGAGGGAGGAGAGGAGCTTTGATTTGATTTTTTCACCCATCACTGATGCTTATCAGAGGCCGTAATGACTCGTATCTCTCGCTCTCTCTCCTCCTGAGTGACGTTCATTAGCTGATTGCATCTCCGCGCTGATCGATCGCGGGTTCACGCTGTGCGCTGGAGATGCGGCCGTATCGACGTCTGTGAAACGTGTTAACGGAATCAAAGGGCCCTCATGACACTCAAACAACGCAAATAAACAACCCTGGAGCCATTTAAATCAGCAATGTCATCTTCTATTGTACATCCTGCTACAGACGCCAGGGAAGAGACAATGCTGCTGTCACACACACACACACACACACACAGACACATAGTATTTCAATGTGACATGAACACACACAACCGCTCATGTGTATGAAAAACACACAAACACAAACACACATGATTGCGTTACACTTTGGGGACAAAGCTGTTCGCAGAAGTGAGCTAAGCCTGACAATAGTATGAATAAGGCGAAAAAATTAATGTTTTCAAATCAGAAGGAATGTTTGTTTTTTAGTTTAATGTTTTCAAATCAGAAGGAATGTTTAGTTTTTTAGTAAAAAAAAAATAAATAAAAAAATAAACATCCTTAAGACAAGATGAATTCAATTGAGAAGCAAAATTGCACAAGACAAAACATAAAAATGATCAAATTATTGAAAAATATCAACTAATATAAAACTATAACAATTATAATATTTATATATAATATTTTATGAAAACATATATATTAAAATATATTCTTACTCAGGAAGTTTTTTAAACAATTTAATTAAAAGTGTTGAATGGTCCTTGCACAAATGTTATGTGAAAATATATATTATTTATTAAAAGCGATAAAGCTGAGACACTTCAGATGTGCACTGGTCGCCATGGGGATTTTGAATTGCTTGAAATATGACTGGAATCACTTAAAAAAAAAAAAAATACAGTTAAGTGCAACATGTGCAGCACAAGTCTGTCATATAGGCGACATAAAATTATGAGAATATCATTATAATAGTGTGCTTGGGACATGGATTTTGATGGTGATGGTGATTTTGATCTCTCAAAAATTATATAAAAACTTGGATTTATATTTATTGGCCAATTTATCGGTTATCGGCTTTCAAATATAAAGAATTTTTGGTTATCGGTATTGGCCAAAAATTTCATATCGGTACATCCCTATCAAATATATAATATTTATACTAATAATATGCTTCACAAAACTTTCTAAGATCCACCATTAAAAAAACTAAAATTGTATAATAATATAAACACATACTGTACAGTTTATATCAATTTATCAAGATATAAGTTTTAATATCTTTTAAAAAAAAAAATCCCAAGTAATTTTTTTTTTTTTACTAGAAAATACAGATCCCAAGTATAAGTTTTAATATCTTTTAAAAAAAAAAATCCCAAGTAATTTTTTTTTTTTTACTAGAAAATACAGATTACAATATTTTTTGCTTTTCATTTATTATTTTTGTAGTCATATAACCTTATATAAAAACAGCAGAAGTCTGTTGTGTGTCTTCATGTAGATAATGTGTAATAGATCTAATCACTCACATTCTCTCTGTCCATATGTGAATTAATTATGTTTATTTACCAAATACTGAAATCCAGTGCACAAAACTATGGCATATAATCAGTCACAGTTATGGAGAATTACACACACACACACACCTGGGTTTGTGGTTTGTTTTGTAAGCATTGCTATAGAGGTCAGTATCAACACCAAAACAGGTGCTGGCCAGTTCTCTGTATGCGTGTATGTGTGTGTGTGTGTGTGTGTGTGTGTGTGAGTGTTTGAGTGAGTTTGTGTGTGAGTGTTTGAGTGAGTGTGAGTGTGTGTGTGTGTGTGTGTGTATGTTTACTAAGAATTTTTTTACCCTTAAGTCAAAGCTTAAGACTATTCTTAAGAGCATTTCTTAGAAGTTTTATACATACTGGCCCAGATATCTGAAGTCCACACAAAAGCGTAGACTTCGATCTTTTTTAGGTACCAAGACTACTGGGCTACACCACTGACTTCTAGACGGCTCAATGATACCCATGGATAGCATTTGATTCACTTCTAACTTCAACACTGGTAGTAGACGTTCAGGAATAGGGTGGCACTTACGTCGAGTGGTAGCCCCTTCATGCAAGGTGATGTTATAATGAATCAGAGTGGTGCGCCCTGGTTTCTCTTGGCACACCCCTATGCTACAAATCTGATGAAGCTGTGATTGTTGAAGGGGTGAGAGGTGACTGAGGTCAACAGTGTTTGCTGAAGGAAGTGGTAAGTATTGTTTCTCCACCTCATCTTCGTCCTCCACCTGACGAATCATAAACACATCAGCCACTTGGGGCAGCCTCTCATGCCATTTCTTGAGCAAATGAACATGCAGTACCCGACTTGAGCGCCACTTTCCTGAGTTGGCAACCTCATAAGTGGTGGGTCCAAGCTTACGGACCACTTCAAAAGGCTCCTGCCACTTAGCGAGCAACTTGATAGTATTTGTGTCAATGTCCTCACAAAGATAGATGTACAAGAGTGCGTGTGTGTTCGTCTGTAGTAAATACATTAGCTTTAATAACGACAAAAGTCTATGTAATGTCCTTATTAAGATACATAAATGTGTCTTTAGAGCAGCTAAAAGGGCAGACGTCTCGAATACAGGAAGACATTATTATTCTCTGAAAACATCTAATGATCTGACATTCCAGTTGTTTCCACAGAAACACATCTGAACTAACAGCACTTTATCTCTTTGTATCCAAAACAGATAGTAGATAAAACACGTGTGTGTGTGTGTGTGTGTGTAATTTAAGTCTCTTTGGCATGTGAGTTTCGAGTGTGTGTACCTGGTATGTGTTTGGCCCAGCTGATGTTTAGCACGAGCTTCTGTCGGCGAGGTCACACAGGGTCGTCAGGGCTTTGATGTCACTGTCGGGGAGCGCGGGGTCAGGCATGGCACACACTCGCTCAGGCTCGGCCCCCAACAGGAGGGTCACCACCTGATTCTCCCCCTGAATGCTGCAGGACGCTAAAGAAAGAGCCAGGGGAATTATGAACACGCATACTGAGACGCAGATGTGTCTGGCTGAGGTGAAATCTGCTTCTTACGGGGTTTTCTGTGAGGTGGAGGTACGCTGAGGTGCACGCTGGAATCAGAGTCAATTCTCCTCTTATATTTCTGCCGTCCTCCTCGCACCCGGTCCAAACGCACACCTGGAGTCACACACACACACACACACACACACACACACACAATGAAGAAAATAATGTAGATTCTGTAAATGTAAATTATATAATGTGTGGATTGTTTTCTTTATTACAAAATACACAGAAACTGGCTGATACTTTATTAAAAATATAAGTATAGACCTAGTCAGAGAGGTTTGTAATGCATCATAACAATGTATGTGAATACATTAACGTTATAATACATGTATGCAAGACAACAATATTAAATAAACAATATAAATATAAAATAGTATAAAATATAATTTGATATAATACTTAATTTATTAATAATAATTTATTTTAATCATATTAATTTATTATTTATTTATTATAATAAGCCTCAAAACTTTCTTAGATTTATCCTTAAAACCAAAAAAATAAACAAAAACAACTTGCACACATAACAATTAATGTAAATACATTCATATTGTAATATAAGTATGCAAGACAAAATATTCAATAAAAAATATATAAATATACAAATTGAAAAAGCATATTAAATTAATATAAAATTTATATTTTTATAATCTAAAACTTTTTATTATAATAATAACATACCATATATACTGTCTATTGAAGGCAAAAGGGGTCCAAACCGGTACTAGCAAGGTGTACCTAATAAAGTGGCCGGTGAGGGTTTATACTCCTGTTTCAGTTCTGCTCGTTTATGGTTTATTGTGTTGGCAAGTTCTCTTACATTTCCCTTGAAATCTCCTGAGTGTTAGGATTTCTGAATAAAGACTGTGGCCCGTATTCATAAAGATTCTAAGAATCCTCTAAGAAAACTCTTAATTTAGCTTAAAAACTTTTACGTAGGAGTCTTAGCTTAAAAGCGATTCGGAACCGATCTGAGAGCAACTCTGAGTAAGGAAAAGACAAAAACTTTCATCTTAGTGAGGAGGCGGGGTTGACCCCGTTGCTATGTATGACACAATCTTTTGAAGACTGTGATTGGTTGGTTGTCCAAGAAGAAAAAAAAAAAGTGATTTTAAGTATAGGGTCTATTCTAAGCCTTCACTTTGAAATTACATGCGTAATTTTTCCTATTTGACCGTTCTCACACACACACACACACATTATATATGTGTATATAAATCCTTTTTATTTTATTTACCATGCTGTTAATTTCCTATAAGGTATTTGATTGGCTTAGAATGATAAAAATTGTTCCACTCTTTCCAATTACACTGATTGCTGGCATGTCTATTTAAGTGGTGGTTTGAATGTTGGTTTTAATGTATCAAACATGGAATTTTCCCAGTTGCCAAATATCGTAACGTAGTGATTACTTTCATTTCTGGCGCTATGGCATATGCGCTGTATCGGAGATATTAGCGTGTCTCTAATAAGATCAGTCACAAACATGATCCCTGCACGATCTAATCTATAGCGTCTTATTAACTCACTGTTATTCATTGTCTGCAACACATTTCTTCTCCCTCTTCGTCTTTCTGCCATTTTCTCCTCTGCTAAAGAAACTCTTAAGCCTCTTAAAAGTCCTCGTCCGTGCTCCTAACAATTTTGACCTTAAGACCTCGTTTAAGGGTTAAGATGCTTTCTGAATTACTTTTTTCTTTACTAGGATTTTTTCTTTAATTTTAAGAGTAAACGCCCACATTTCTAAGAATTTTCTTAGAATTTTGTCACTAGGAGCTACTCTTTGCATTAAGATTCTTTATGAATACGGGCCCTGGAGAATGATTTCTAAAGGATCATGTGATAGACTGGAGTAATGATCCTGAAAATTCAGCTTTGCATCACAGAAATAAATGATAATTTAAAGTATAATAAATTGAAAACCAATTATTTTAAATTGTAATAATATATCACAATATTTTTAAAAAAATCTGTATTTTTGATCAAATAAATGCAGGCTTGTGAGCAGAAGAACCTTCTTTCAAAAACATTAAAAATAGTAATTTTTCCAAACTTTTGGCCTGTACTGTATGTGTTTGATCTCAGATGCTTTCATAGCCAAACAAATCAAAAGAACCTGCATGTATTGTCATTTATATAGTGTGTCGCACTACATTTTCTCCAAAACCTGTCAAGAATGTGCCCATATCATCAAAACAAAGACATTTTGCTTAAAGCAGTAGTTCTCAAATAGTGGGTCATAACCCAAATATGCTCTGATGCAGAAAACTAAATGCTGACCGCAAATAATAAAATCCAACAAAACATAATTATGCGTAATTAGGATTTGTATGACAATCAATCAAGCATATTTACCACCACAATTCTTGTCCGTTCTCTTACCGTTAACCAATGACACGATCTAAACATTTCAATTGTTAAAATTGTATTTATGCTAATCTTAATTTTGAAAATCATTGTATTGCAGCAATAGGAAATCATTGGGAATTATCCTTTTGAATAATTTAAATAAATAAAAACTCAATTGTAGAAAATCCTGACGCATTTATTACACTTGCTTAATTTTCATGAAAATAATGTCACAAAACAAACTCAATTTTCCTTCTTCGAATATTTTTGCCTTTAGATTTTGCGTTGAAATGTGCCAGTTTTTGTGAGAATCATCCACACACACACTCTCACCTTCTCTCAGCATTCCCACAGACAGACACTTGGTGAAGCGGCAAGCCTGGCAGGACTTCCTCCTCCGTTTAGTGATCTCACAATCTCTGCTGACCGAACAACTGTACTCTATATTACCTGAGAGAGACAAACAGACAGACATCATCAGATTCAGGGTCAAAAACATGCATCTAGCTAAATCTGTGTGTATCAAACACACAAACACTCCTTTTATCGATGTTGACAACAGTTTGCTATTATTAATATTAAAGGGATAGTTCACCCAAAAATGAAAATTAGCCCATGATTTACTCACCCTCAAGTCATCCTAGGTGTATATGATATGACATTCTTCTTTCAGAAAATATAATCGGAGTTGTATTAAAAGAATTGCTGTTTCTGTTTTAAGTCCATAAAAGTGCATCTATCCACGCTAAAAGTAATCCACACGGGTTAATAAAGGCCTTCTGAAGCGAAGCGATGCGTTTGTGTAAGAAAAATATTCATATTTAAAACTTTCTAAGTAAAATAACTAGCTTTCACCAAACGAACATACAGATTCCACTTAAGTTTAAGTGCAACTTATGCGAGTAATGCGACGTACTGCTGATATTTACGCTCCGCCACGACGCACTACGCTAATTCTGACGTCATACGTAAGTTGTGTTTTAGGTGTAAGTAGACTGCGTTTGGCCGGAAGCTAGAATTTTACTTTGTAACGTGTTAAATATGAATATTTTTTATTAAAAGGCCTTTATTAACCCACCGGAGCCATGTGGAGCACTTTTATGATGGATGGATGCACTTTGATGGACTTCAAAACATAAACAGCCATTCACTGCCATTATAAAGCTTGGAAGAGTCAGGACATTTTTGAATATAAATCCGATTGTATTCGTCTGAAAGAAGAATGTCATGTACACCTAGGATGACTTGAGGGTCATGGGCTAATTTTCATTTTTGGGTGAACTATCCCTTTAAGTAGCGCGTAATATTTTTGTGGAAACTGTGATCCTGACCTTGAATGGTGCGTTTGAAGAAGGCTTTGCAGGCCTCGCAGGAAGCTACTCCATAGTGGAACCCAGATCCAACGTCTCCACACACGAGACACAGGCGTTTGGGTCCTGAGCTGAGCCCGTGTCCGCTCTTCACCGGCGCTTCCTCCAGCAGCCTGCAGGGGGCGCCGGGGGGCCTGAACCCCGCCTCCACCCCAGAGTACGACCCAGGCGAGTCCAGACCTGTTGGGTTCCCTTTAGTTACTGAACTGAAGCTGCTCCCAGCGTCCGACGACGCCCCGGGACTGTGCTGGGTCAGACTGTCCGACAGGGACGAAGGGCTTGAGGGTTCGGTCTTGATGTAGTGGCTGCTGATCGACATCAGGTCCGGAAGCTTTGGAAATGAAAAGAATAATGAGAATTAAGAAACAGGGATAAATACATGTGTGCATTTTCTTTATTATATTAAATTTGATTACTATTACACAGTTAAATGTTAGGTATACATGCATATAAATTATATTTAAAAAACAGATTTAACCAGACATACATGTCATTTTAGAGCATAACACTGCATAAATGTTGTTGTTATATCAATTATATTATAATTTATAATGAAACTCTAACAATATATATTCTTTTATAGAAAATGTTTGTATTTGAATTCAAACACAAAATACTGTAAAATTGGTTTTGTAAGTAAAAAATATGAGTCACCTTAAAATTTACAGTGAAAAACAGTACATTTCATTTAAATTATAAAGATTGTTTTGCAATAAATTATTCATCAATAATGCCTTAAAATGATCCGAATATAACCTAAATATATTTAAAATGTAACAAAATTAAAATAAATTCTGTTCCTTTTTAACAAAAAATTATGAAGCAGCACAACTCAACATTGATAATAATCAGAAATGTTTCTTGAGCAGTAAATCATCATGATTTCTTAAGGATTATGTGACACTGAAGACTGGAGTAATGATGCTGAAAATTCAGCTTTGATCACAGGAATAAATTACAATTTAAAAGATATTAAAAAAGAAAAAATGTACAGCAATACTATTTCAGAATATTATTGTTTTACTGTATTTGATAAAAAGAAATGCAGTCTTGTTGAGCAGAAGATACATATTTCATAAACAATCAATAAATCTAACCAACCCCAAACTTTTGAATGGAAGTGTTTGTTTTGTTTATTGTTTAAATATAGCTTTAAAACTATCAGCATTGTTTTAACGTCACGTGTGTGTGTGTGTGTGTGTTACCCTGATGGTGTTTTGTCCTTGTGTAGGTCACACTGTGCACGTTCTACAAACTGTTTATGTTCCTTATGTTTGTATTTTTATTAGCCATGGTTCACAGAAAGACAATTTACCAGGATGTTTTGTTTTACAGTCCATGAAACCTGAAAGAGCTGCAATCTGACGGAACAGCAATTTAGTGGTTTTCCTGTTATCAGCACAATTAAATATTTCCCACTATGTCAGATGTAGTGTTTACAGGCCACACAGCACCTGAACACACCTGTTCTCACACACACACACACACACACAGTGTGCGGCAGACCAGTAACGTGATCCTAAAGCCCATCAGGATTTTTGTCTGGGATCCAGAGGAATTACCTGTGACTCCTTCACTCATAGCAAATCCTATTGCAGTAAGATGGTCAGTGAACTCTGCCAGAACGTGTCCTCATTACGTAAATACGGTATACAGCGGGATTATATTTGGGATTTTTCCAACTCTTTCAAAGTGAGGTTTAGACGAGCACCGCAACTAATATCATGCCTTTCAGTACACAGGAATAACTCTGTTAGAAATTAAGGTTGATAAATTGTTGATGGTCTATTACATGTTCTTCTGATAAACGTATTGGTTTCTGGGTCCTTTAAAAGCATGATGGTTTTCAAAAAAACTTCCAAAAAAAAAAACCCATCATGTACAAAATGACATTGTGGAACTTGAACAGGTTCTCTTATTGTATTCTTTAAGTTCTTATTGGAACTTTTGGTCTGATGATTGACAGTTATTAACAGATTTTACAGATATTAAAGTTGCTGATTTATGGAAAAACACTTTTATTCCATTTACTATTTTATCTGATCTTTTGAGAGTTAAACTATATAAAACTGATCAGTCTTGAACGTATCTATTATCTACGAATATATATTTACCGTAAGATCAAATCTTTCTTCTTACATTTTCTTTCATGAGCACGTTTTATTATATAGATTTACATGAAATATAGTTATGTTATACATCATTCATTCATTTATATATATACAGTGCGCACGTGACTTATAGATGAGTAACACACACATGTGTGTGTGTGTGTGTGTGTGTGTGTGTGTGTGTGTGTGTGTGTGTGTGTGTTGCTCATCTATGGTCACATGTGCCCTTGCAAAAATGTAACAGTTTCTTCCAAAATACTTGTTATTGTAACTACTACATAATATAAATTAATATAGGATCACCTTCAATCAGTACAAGAATATTTTAGCCATTTTATAGTAAATATAGGCCTAGTATCAATTTTATACGTTATAGGCTACTTTTCTATTACAAAGTTGCACCTAATGAAGTTCATTAAATACAAAGTTCCATATAAAAACCTGATTATGTCCGTATAAAGTTGTGAATTAATAAAGTTACTTACTTGTTCTGTTCAGAAGGGAAGGAAAAAGATTCCGGGTGATAAAACTGCACTAGATCCATGATGAGACAGCTGAGAATGAAACCATAACCTGAGGAAACGCTTGTGAAATGACACCTATCACTTGTTTTCTCCTGTAATGAGGTGTTATTGTAAACAGAAGCTGGTCTGCTAGTGTTTCTCTTCTCTGCGTTTCTCTTCACTGCAGCGCAGGACTGCTTACGAACATTGAAGGAACGTTTCGGGTTATTCCCGCCTTAATGCCGACGTCACCGGATAATCGACCAATGTGAGCGCGCTCTAATGAATATTCATGAGCATTTCAGGTGAGCGTGAAAAGACGCTTCAGTTTGAGACTCAGTGAAGAGAGGAAGAGACAACCTTGTCGTTACTTCAACTGTCTATAGCGCGATATTTTAAGTAGAGTATTATAAATGAATGTGTCAACGTAGACAAAGTGTTTTATTCTCTAACCAACCTCCAGAACTAATTATATAGCCTACGCTTACTAAAAGCATTACCATAGCCTACATGGTATCATCAGATGGTAATACCATGGCACTTTAAACTGTACTCATGGTAAATGATACCCATCACACTTACAAAAGAAGTGTTGTCTGAAGGGCACAAACACATTTCCACTACATAAACATTATTCCAATGGACCTTTTTCACAGACTAATCCACCCAAATCCTACAAAGTTTTATATTATATATATTTTTTAATGTATGTACATTTATAAAACTACCATTGTATTATATTAGGCTATACCATCAAATTACAAAAAACTATAAAGCTGTGAGGGTGTTTCTAATACAGAGGCTGTGGGAGTGATGGTCAAGTTTACCGTTATCAATCTCTCTCTTCTTTTTCCTCTTTTGAAAGTTGTGAAACCACTATTGAGGACTTTCCATTTGTTTTTGTTTTTGCTATTTGAGCAAATGGGAACACGAAAAATATAATGTCTTTCATTCACCACTATAGAAGTTTACCAAACTATGACGACTTCCGCTTCCGAGAAACGTGGGGGAAAAAATGAAATAAAGAAGACACACCTGCACAGGTGGGCTAATTCCTTTAGTTTAGAGCTTTATTAATCCCCTTGGGGCAGTTCATTCAGACTATGTGCTCCAAGATTGTATACAGACGATTTTTGTTCTTCATAGACAGTGAGGAAAACCAGCATATAAAAGAAAAAGACAAAACACTTTCAACAAATTAATTGTAAATACACAGTTTCCTCAACACAAATAATCTTTGATGTGATTTTTTTTTTATCGGTATTCGGATTAAGCTTCAACATGTTATCAAAAATCTTCCCTAAATACTTATATTCCCCTGCTTTCACCTGTGTCCCATAACTAATCACAGCTTGAAGTGCAAGTGCTTTCTAACTAAAATTAATGAGCATCTCTTTAGTCTTTGAGACATTCAAATCCAGTTTCATACTGATACACCAACACTGTAAAAAATTTCTAACCTCTCCAAGTCAAAATTTTCTAGTGACTGGTCACATCTAAATTTTTAAATTGGCCCAAGTGCAATTCTTGTTGCAATAGTCTGTTAACATTGGCTCAATGAGAAATAATACGTCAGACTAATTGAAAAAATTTAGATGTGACCAGTCACTAGAAATTTTTGACTTGGGGATGTTAGACATATTTATCATCAGATGGAGTCTATAATTTTACATAGTTTAAAAACTTACAGTGAAAAAAAAGCCAGCCCATATTCCTGGTCTAAATGTTAAAGCTAAGAAAGAAGAACAGTATCATCTGCATATTTTACCAAATAAGTCTTACCTTGGGAACTCTGTAATCATTTGTGTGTGTTCACTTCTGGTGAACCATAAGTATTTAATGTGTATGATGAAACCCAAATAACCATAACCCTTAGTTGACTATCTGTTAACAAGTTCATAAAACTATAAACCATGATTCAAATTAAATGAGTTTTTCCCTAAAATGGCGGTTGCCGAGTAAACGCCCCACTATTTTCCAACGCGATATGCAAACTGCAGCGGATCGAAAAATGATCTTTGATCTTGAATGATTTTCAAATTCTTTTTGCATTTATTGAGATTTTCTGAATAATGGAGAAACTCCACTAAGCTGCTCAGCACAGTGATTCAGTGCTCTCTTAAAAATAAGGTTCTTTATCGATGGTTCCATGAAGAACCTTCAGCATTCATGGAATCTTTACATTCCACAAAAGGTTCTTTATAGTGGAAAAGGGTTCTCAAGATGTTCTTCATACGGTTGACTGAGAGATTCTTTGGGGAACTGAAAACAGTGCAAATGCATTGATGCTAAAACATCCCTTTGGAAGCTTTGTTTTTAAGAGTGTGCCTCATTAAGCGGCGTGGCTTTCAACTCTCTCTCTCTCAGTATATTAAAACGATTCATTAAAAAAAAATTTTTTTTAAATTAATCCTCAGCAAACATTCAAGAAACAATAAGGTGTTTATGTGAGATCATGGCGTTTGAAAGGAGAAAGCCTTCATTATGCAGGAGGTAAACAAACCGTGTTTTCAGTGGTATTACTGGAGAAAGCCTCTGTCCACTCGTGTGCCGAGGGCAAACACACACTGAGCTGGGACACAAAGGGAGATCTCAACGCTCTCTGTGTCCAAGTCCGAGGTTTACTTGATTCTGCAACTCTCTCACCATCATCATTGTCACTGCAGACTTGAAGAGCAGGAAACGCTCCTCATTAAACATCCTCCTCGTCCCTCCGGATCAC
Organism: Leuciscus waleckii; assembly: GCA_900092035.1. Lineage (NCBI taxonomy): Eukaryota > Metazoa > Chordata > Actinopteri > Cypriniformes > Leuciscidae > Leuciscus > Leuciscus waleckii. The sequence goes on along the minus strand of FLSR01004880.1, from coordinate 17,660,942 downwards.
AATACACCCATCTCAGATCATGATGAAACATTTCACACAGAGCAAATATCACTGCTGGTGTCTTTTAAAAGAGCTTTATAAGCCAGAGAGTAGCGGCGGGGGGGGATGCTCACGTGATTATATCCCTTAACTAGTTTAACCAGCAAGACTCTCGGTCAACAAGCATCATTAGAAAGATTCTAGCATGATATTTCAATAACACTTTACAATAAGGTCCCATTAGTAAATGTAAGTACATAGTGAGTAATTTATTTACAGTGTTTGTTAATCTATTTTCATTGTTAGTTCATGCTAACTGATGTAGTGGCATCATTTGGAATGGAATCATGGAACAAATGGAACAAATGGAACAAGAAACAAATGGAATCATATTGTAAAGTGGTACCAATATTTCTAATGCTATTGAATTTCTATATGGCTATGCTGGTCCACTGTTTTATTTTATTTATGCGTTTTATTGTCCTTTTTAGTTCTGTTTCGCTCTCTTATTTTTGTTCTTACTGTTTATGGCATTGTATGATTATATGTTTTCTATAAAGACCATTGTAAACACGCTATACTGTTCAAAAGTTTGGGGTCTTTTTTCATGTTTTTGAATTGAGTCTCTTCGGCTCACCAAGGCTGCATTTATTTGATCAAACATACAGTAAAACAGTGATGTTGTGTAATATTATTACAATTTAAAAGAATTGTTTTCTGTTTTAATATACTGTATTTTAAAATGTAATTTATTCCTGTGATGCAAAGCTGAATTTTCAGCATCATTACTCCAGTCTTCAGTGTCACACAAACTATTTCACATAGTAGAAAACACAGTTCACACAGTAACATTCAAACCTTTGAAAGCCCTAACATGGCCAGTCCTGTGATCAGTTATCCTCTAAAGCACTCAATGCATCAATTTAATAGATCAAGAAAGTGCTTTCCAGTTTTGTGCAATATGCATCAGGTGTAAATGTACTTTACGGTCACATTTCAAATCTCACATCTTACTTAAATGTGTCAGCACAACTCATGGTATTATGAATGAGTCTGGATGTGTGTGTATGGCAGTTGTTACCTGTGTGCCGACTGCCGAGTGTTACGTAATACAGGTCTCAAAGTGATGAGCTGAGCAGATTACATGCTGGATTTCCTCTGTCCGAGACAATTCACATCTCGCTTGTCTCACGCTCGTCTGTGTGAGAGAGAGAGACACACACACACACACACACACACACAGAGAGAGAGAAATTATGACAGCATTTTTAGAGCATATCTTATCGACTTTAGGCCTTAAAAACAACATTGGATAAAATGCAATATTTTTTAAACACATCATTGGTCTTGACCTCATCTCTATTAAACAAAATCAAACAAGTCAATTTTGACACAATTGATCATCAATTGAATTGAGTGTATAAAAAATATACATCTTAAAATACATCCTAAATACATTAATGTTCCTTATTTTGAACATAGACTTGAAAATGCATAACCAAACCTAAAGGGTTGTAATTCATGAAAGGTTTGAAATCTCTTTTTAAACAAGAAAATCAGCAAATTAATGCACTTCAAAAAAAAAGAAAAGAAAAAAAAGAAAAAAAAAGAGAGAGAAAGTGTTAAAAAGTTAAAGTTTACTGTAAAGCAAATGTACTTTACTAAACATTATTGGTTACACTTTATTTTAAGGTGTCATTGTTACAGTGTAATTATACATGTAAGTACGAAGTAATATTAATTAACTACATGTACTTACTATATGGTTAGGGTAGGATTAGGTTAAGGGTTAGTTGCATAATTATGCATAATTTACTGTTATTACTATGGTAAGTACATGTAACATATGTAACAAGGACACTGTAAAATAAAGTGTTACCACATTATACAAAACACATATTTTTCGAAATAATTTGGGCTCTACATTTTTTTATTATAAAATCAAACCAATATGTCTAACCAAGTTGTTCCAAATTTGACGTTGATATCACAAACATTTTTTTATTTTAGCTGGTTCTGTCAATATTATCAATATGGTCTCAGACCTTTCTAATGATGCAAATTTTTTCAAGATTAGATTCTAAAATAGTGCAGTAAATAGTACATTTTAATATGAAACATGACACCGCCCACTAGGGGGAGGAGCCTCTTAAAGGATTGAGTACAGTATCAAAACGGGTTTCAAAGAACGAATTTTAAATTTTTAATGATTACTAAAATCTGATAGGGAAAAAGGCAATAAAAGTACACCAAGTTAACAGTAGGTTAAACATTTTTTATCATTCCTTAAATTTGTGACAGTAAATGATGCATTCTATTTATTTATTATTTGTAGCATTGACTACATACTTCAGCCAATCAGGATTCTTGTGTTCACACTGACTCACTTGACGCTTTGAGTAAATCTTCAACATATCAGTTGCTGAGCAGAAAACAGAGACATATTGAGTCCATTGGTATAATTTTCTGCTAGATTGCAGAGTTATAATTACTCTAGAGATCCGCTGTACTGATGAGAGGATATTAGTATTGATCTACCCACTGACAGTCTTCACAATAAACACACAGAATATGAAATAACTACCGTTAAACATCCCCTGAAGACAATCAACATGATAATTGAGTTTACTCTTAATAAAGTGATTCATTTACTCACCCTCATGCTCTTCTAAACACGAAGGACTTTCTTTCTTCCGTTGGAACAACAAAGGAGACGTTTAACAGAAGGTCCGAGCTGCTCTTTCTAGTAAAACCATGACCACTTTTTTTGGAGGAAGCCAACAATTTAATGTTGCAAAACAATATGTATGAAATAATTGAAAAAATAATTAAATTAAATAAGAAAAATTTTACTTTACAAATTTTAAATAATTTAATTAATGAATTTAAACTATAGAATCCTGAGATGAATTGAAATGCGTTGAAAATATTAAGCATGTTTAATGACTGAAATTTAATCTGATGGAGGATCATGGGAAAGATTCAAAGATTCAGCCTTGAGCAGAGAGCGCTTTAATACTGATCTACAGTATATGAACATACATCACTTTGACTTCAGAACACACACATCAAGACCCTATCACCCCGTTCCCAAAATGCAAATTGGCAAAAACGACAAAAAGACCAAAGTAAACAAATGAAGCATGTTTGGGAGTTTGGCATGTAGTACAGATCACAGGAAGGACTGACATGTTCCTCATTCACATCAACAATGACTTGATAACGGTTCATTCTGAGTGCAAACATGGTTAAAAAATACAACATGTTTCCAAAACCATAAAAAAAAAACACTTATCATACAGGGCGGTACAAACACCAGAAAGGAAGTGATTCACATTCAGCCCAAAGAGATAATAGCATCTCCAATCATCTGGGATTGTTCCTAAGAGGCATTGAAGTGTTAACCCAACAATGACTTAATCTTCACCTTGTGACAATCAGAAATGACAGTCGTGAGTAGCAAGTGTGTCACATCCTTGAATAGTTAATTCCATCTGAACTAAGCCAATTCAGTCAATTAATCTAATTCATTACTCAAACTCTGCTGAGAAATACGTGCATTTCACAGAATTCCAAATGAAACACAATGGAAAGGAACAGAATGGACCCCGAACCCTTATATAATACCACCATTAAAACGCACGCGTGTTCAGTCGTGTAAAAGAGCAGCGGTCGCTTGCTTCAGTCGGCATCTTTTCAGCATTTCATACGTGCAGGACTGCTTACACGAGTGTGATTGGCTGAGGTATTGACATTCATTATTAGTGCATGATATTTGCACAAACGTCAAAAAACAGGATGCAAAAAATAAAATAAATTTTTTTAATTATAAATTAATGTAAAAAAAAAAAAAAAAAAAAAAAAAAAAAAAAAAAAAAATTTTTAAGGGACGACTAAAAACCAAATGATATCATTCATGAGTGACATCAGATACACAAATATCAAATGAATAGAGACATGACGATTTGGACAGTTCTAATCTGCTAAAACAGGTCTTCATTAATATTTAAAAATTATTTTCGGAAAAAAGAAACTAATATTTAGCTAATTCCCGCTGGTATTCACCGAGAGCTGAGGTTTGGCGGTTGGTTTAGTAATTAACATCACTGATAACGACCCACGGGCTCGTTTAAATACTTGTGCAGGGAGTTGAATTCAAAATCAACATCAAAATAAAGAAATAATACATTATATTTCGCATAAAGAAAATGAAGGCTTTTAGAATCTTTTTCTTATTTTTCTTCATTGAAACATTTTCATGACAATTAAGCACATTTATTTCCCAAATTCTCGTTACAGTAATGCAAACAAATATTTTGTCATCATTGTACTGAATATAGAAAATACTCATTCTGACAAAAAAAATATATATATATATATATGTATTACCATAACAAGCGTGTTGAGGAGAAATGTGCTTAATTGACATGAAAATAATGTCAAAAAGTCAACAAAAAAAATTATGCAAAATATAATTTTTCCTATGAAATTCTTCCTATTCTGTCGGAGGGAAAATTCTTGACTGTTCATGACATGCATCACGTTTTTCCTGGAGTTAACTGAAATGGTGCTGTTGATGAGTCAGGGTGTGTGTGTGTGTGTAGGCAGTGAGGCAGCTCTAGAGTCAGTCCTTGTCTGGGCCAATGCAGGTGTACTATTTCGTTGGATTCTGTCCATCCTCGTTCCCTACATCTACTGGTCTGTCAGCTCAGTGCTGCCTCCTGCTGGCTGGCTGCTGTTCACTCTGAGGTTTAACGGAGAGAAAGACGATTTCTCGGATTTTGCTCTCTCTGTTCTCGGCTCGAGCTCAGTTGAAGCCCAGTCCGGCTCCCTTCGGCCTCTGAGACGCACGGATCGGCTCAGTGATGCCTCTGCCGTCGGGGCCCAGGCCCGACCCCGGGGTCCAGCCCATACTCTGCAGCATCCGGTTCCCCACGTTTGACTCCGGGAGAGGAGAAGCGCTCTCGCCCACTACGCCTGAGAGACACAGAGAAAAGGATAATCTGCATTAAGCAGTAAAGCTCGCTGATCCTTGTAATGCTTGATGAGTGGAAAGAGTCCACAAGTCAGATCTGTAGATCAACCCTGATCTGCATCAAGGCCTGAAATTCATTCAAAAACACACTACAATATATAAAAATGTGCATAAGGGTAACATAACATAAGAATGAATATTTTAGGTTAAAGGTGCTCTTAGCGATGTCACGCGTTTTTTAGGCTGAAACATTTTTTATCACATACAGCAAACATCTCCTCATATCCGCTAGCTGCCTGTCCCCTGAACACACTGTAAAGAAACGCTGTCTCTGTAGACAGCCCAGGCTCCACAAACGGCAACAAAAAACAAACTGGCCCAACCTGGACCACGAAACATAACAAACAGTGTTCCAGCTATAACCGACAAGATGATTTGGGGGTGAGGGTTAGGGGGTTAGTGCGTATGCACATGAAGGGGGGGTGTGGGGAGTGGAGGAGAGAGAAGCATGAAGAGGGAAGTTAGCTAGAGGAGAGATGTGCTTGTAGACAACGACAACTACTAACGTTAGCATTATATTCTCTTGAATTTCCATATGGCCGACACACGCCCAAAGAGACGACGTTCCGATGAACAAATAGCAAAGAAGAGGGAAAAGGAGAAGGAACGCGCAAAGTCCCGAATTTACATCGGAAAAGCCCGTTTCGGGAAGCACGGGGGGAGGGGGAGGGGACGGGATGAGGAGGAGGGAGGGTCGAGCTAGCCTCCGTTTTGTTTGACAATACTTCAAACGTCAACAAGAAGTGATGTCACCCAACATCGCTTAGAGCACCTTTAAAGTTTACATATATATATATAGGTGAATCACACAAACACGTCCAGGGTGCATTTCACCCCCAAAATTCAAAGGGCAAAATTACATAAAATTATAATACAATATAAAATAATGTTATAATAATATTAAATAATATCAAAATTAAATATTATAATATATGATAGAATTTTTTTTTGTATTGTGATTATCATGAAAATTAAGCACAATTACACCTTTCCCATAATGCATCTGGAAGTTTTACTTATATATATATATATATATATATATATACAATTTCTCACAACCAGAGGTGTGTATTAAGAATAAAATCTGATTCCATGCTGTTGTTAATAGTAAATTAAGCGATAGCTAAGATTAACTAACAACAAACAAAACTTGTACAGAATTTAAATCTTGATTAATGTTAATTTTTACATGAATGCATTTTTAACATCTCGATCTCAGTTTGTGTAAATTGACAGTAGTTTATTGTTATGAACAAACAAAAATGAACAATAGAAACAAAAATAGTAACAAACTTACTGTGTAACTTACTTTTTTGTTTTAGTGTTCATGTTACACATCAGAGTCCTGCAACGGGTCGGGTACCCGCGGGTATCCGCGGGTACCCGCATAAAGTGGCTAAAACGGGTGGATTGTGACATTCCTAAAATTCTCGGGCGGGGACGCGGGCGGATAATGAAGTCCTTGCGGGCGGGTAGCAGATGAAAAATATGTGCAATATTTGTATGTCTAAATTACCAGCATTACACATACGCAAATATGTGTTTTAGTCAGGCCATCCTTAAAAATATTCTTGTTTGCCGTAACCCGATCGACCCTGTCAGTTTAGGACCGACACAATTTAATTTTTTTCTCCCCTTTTAGTCCGACCAAGTTGCGACATTAAATTTCTCTGTACTGTAGGCTAATAGGCCTATGTGTTGTAGCCCAGTCATTAAAAAACGATTTAGTTTCATATTCATGTTTAAATAAAATAATATAATTTGTTTTATATATTTCATGTTGATTATATGAAAAGTGAAAAGCATGAATAAGATAAGATGATCCCGAATATCGTGAGACAAATGGAGTGGGCAGACATGATTTTGACCACTTCATTAAGTCTGTTAAGCCTTTCTTTAAAGTGAATTTCGTTTTGTATTAATTGTATCTTAATTTTAATAAATGTTTCATCTACCAAATTCATGGATTTAATAAATAAGAATATAGCAGGCAGGCAATATAATCAGGACACGACCGGAGGCGCCCGCGCGTGAACTGATCATCTCTTAAATGAACCGAAACTCATCGTATAAGCTACTTGCCTCACAGACCTGAGAAATAGAAAGCATGAAATGTGTACTTTTAAACAAAACAATTCAAAACGAAAGAAAACAGACTGTTCTCTGCTTATAATCCATATGAATTGTGCATTTCTCTCTGGCGCGTTCACTACTATGAAGATCGCGAGTCAGCTTCGTCATCTTTGACACAGAAAACACTTGCTTATTAATAAACAATTGAAATGTCTCATTGATATATTTGACAAGCCTATTAATAATCATTACTTTTCCCAGTTCTTTGTGACAGCTTTTAGGTGCGGTATTGGCAGCGCACCCTTATGTTACATGAACGCGTCACCTGTGTGGTTTATCGCGGGCACGGGTCGGGTAACGGGCCAAATATTAACGGGTCTGGGCGGGTCCGGATTTAATTTTGATATTATCACGGCTGACGGGTCGGATCTGGTGCTGAACTTTGCGGGTACGGGCGGGGGCGGGTCTCCAAAAATGGACCCGTGCAGGACTCTGTTACACATATTACTGCTTAATTATCTTAATTATAAGAACTATGTATAATTATAAGCAGCTCCAAAACATGCTATAACTAGCATATTTAGTTGATCAGAATTACTGTTCTAATTTATGCAAATGCACAGCAGCATGAACACTAAAATATAGTGTGTCCAAAAATGTTGGTCATTTTAAGTTCATGCTCTTAACCTAAATGTTGACGAACTGAACCTGAATGTAAAGTATTAGCATGTAAAGGGTGACTAAAGTAGAGAATGAGAGAGACATAATCCTGATGATACATGTCAAGTTTCCTGCTCCTCATAAACGCTAAATAGTTTCGGAGAAATGCATAATCTCAGCTCTGTGACCTCTGACCCCCGGGGACCGCAGGCATGTGCTTTGCGTCACAGATCAGGGCAGGAAATGATGGAGTTTAATGAGGAAATGAGATCAGCACGATCTGTCTGCTCAGCTGCCAATCCAATCACATAACCAGCACATAATCAGAGTTTACTGTTACCACGGCAAAAAGCCTCCGTCTCTTCCTGATGATGCATGCTGGGAATTAACTGGACACATGGGTCGCATGTTTCCATGAACCTTTGTGATAAAGAAGAACTCATCATTTGCATGTAGTATTCAGCATGTGGGTCTGATGTCTCTTTAGAGGAACTTTTATAATGCGATGAGTGTGTGTGTGTGTGTGTGTGTGTTACCTGAGGCTGACGGGGCTCCGACAGGTGCAGCTTTCCGTCGTCTCTTTATATCTCCAGTACACAAAGAGCCAAGATGACCACTTGTCTGTCTACAGAGAGAGAAAGAAAGTTTAAGATGGTTACTTGCTTAATTATGATTATGATTATGCGATTATGCTAAAATTACATATTTAGAAAATCAACAACTTGGTTTGTGTATGGCAAAATGGCACAGAAGAGCTAACTGAGGCTCAGCACGGTTAGCTACAGCCTTGTAAACGGACTTCAGTATAACATATTATTACATTATTATAAAAGATATGTATTTTTACCTGCTGGCAGTCTTAAGAGCGCAGCTTTTCCTGTGGCTTCTGTCGCTACGAGAATCCCAAAGCAACTGAACATACACAAAGTCGCATGTTAAACGTAAAAACTTCACACATACCGCATTAGTTTATTACACATATACAGGAATACAGTAAATAAAGCATAGATTTATCTAAAGAGAGAGAAATATTTGAACATAGTGAGCAGATCTTACTTGGTCTCTTCTGGTCCCGGAGCTGAACCACGAGCTGCAGAGGACGACACACAAATATGAGTACATTCACAGTTATATAATATTTACACTACTTTTAAAAAATACAGCAAAAACAGTAATATTGTGAAATATTATTGCAATTTAAAATAACTTCTCTATTTAAATATATTTTAAAAGGCTATTTATTCCTGTGTTGTGAACAATTTTCAAGATTCTTTGATTTTATAAATGTCTTTACAGCCATTTTGATCAATTTAATGCTGAATAAAAGTATTTTTTCAACAACAAAAAATCTAGAATAAAAAATCGTACAGATCTAAAACTTTTGAACACCACTGTATATAATAATACAATGTTATTTTTGCTTTGTAAATTACTTTTTACTTGTTAAATTTTTTTTTTAAATAACCATTAAATTAAATTAATTTGAGTTTAATACTTTTAATAAAAAATGTAATTTATAAAAAATGAATAACTATTTACTTTTTAAAATAACCATTAAATTAAATAACTTTAATAATGTAAAATGTATTTATGCATTAAATAAGCATGTGGTAATACCTATTTTATTCAGGCAATCCAGAAAACTAAGTACTTTCTAAATGAAAGGTGCTTCATCAAATCTGATTACTTTTGCTTTTATTTATAAAAAAGAATGGATGCAAATGAAAAAATGAAAATAATCATCACATTATTCATAACAAATGAACAAGTCACAGCTTCACACTATGTGAAGACACTTGAGCAACACTTGAACTAAAAAAAAATCTAAACACTAAAACTAAAGCCAGGGCCAGATTTAAAGCTGTAGTAAACATTGACACGCGCCACTCTGTATTTTCACCGTGCTCCATGTGTCTTCATCCCTCCCACATTTGTAACAATGTAAAAAAAAATATATATATATATGTATTGCAGTCCTGCCCAATGAAAGCAGCATGGACATGTACACAGTGTAAAGGCCAATTCACAGTGCACCACAACACGGCGACGGATGGCCACAGACAGACACTTTGATGAGTTTTGTGAGATCAGTGTGTTACCCGGCATTGCTCGGCTTTCATTGCCACTGCTTGAACATGTTGACGGGTCGTGAAATGTCTGAGGCCTGTTTACACCTGGTATTAAGATGCATCTTTGAATCTAATGGACGGAATAAGCTGGCGCAATTTACATATGAACACGACCGGAGAAAACCGAAACACACAGAGAGCATCAGGTTTAGTTTCTGCTCTGACAGCCACAAGACCAGCCGAACGCTGTGAGGTGTGTTAGAAATCAGGAGTGGTGAGAGAACATTGAGCTTGGTACATTTTTCATCTTCAAACCAAACTTTGGTCTCCAGCTAAAGATTAAATCCCGTCTGGCTAGAGCTCTTCCCGTAATGTTTGCGCATTAGGTCAGTAGAGGAGAGTAGACGGTCTTTTGTGGCTGTTTGAACACATTCGACCACATGAGCGTTTACACTACGAAAGCAATCCAATCGTATGTGTTTTCAACTTCCTCTGGAAGTGGTTGAAAGTGGACGAGCTCAAAACGTTTTAAACCCCCGTTTACGCCTGTATTTAGTGTCGTCCACTTGTGATCCGATCGACCAAAACGCATCTTAATACCAGGTGTAAACGGCCTCACTGGTTGACATTTCTGCCCGTTGTCATACAGCCAATCCCTATGTTAGGCTGTCAAATACCTTTAAGCCAATCAGGACTTACTTCTGAGGATCCTGGGATAATCTGGGTAATCTATCAGGAATTCCTTGAGAGGTTCCCTGTTAGGAAAGAGAATGAAACATATCACATATACATACATAAATATCAAATAGTGAGTTCATATTTTAGACAAGCGCACATACCTGTGACTGCTGAAGACAGGCCTGTCGCGCGAGCCGGGCGTGAAACCCTGAAAAACAAGCCTTTGTTAAAAACTTTCAGAGAGATGACCTAACAATCAGTGTATGTGATCAAAATGTCTTTGAGATGAACAGGGATAAATAGTTTTCTCCTGGTATAGTTGACCTTCTTAGAACATACACCATATTTTTTACTTTTATAACTGTGCATTTTTGTTTTATTATGTTTGGTTTAGTATGCAAGGCTACTGGGCACTGCAGGTTCTGTCTTAGACAGTAAGATGAAGATGTATGATGATGTATGGGTTATGTGGTCCTCCTTGTGTCTCCATTATGAGTTGTATAGCACTGTCCTCTGGTGGACACATATGTGAACTACAACTCATGCTAAAGTTCGTGAGGCACTGATTACATCTGATATTAAGGTGCATTTTGGTCATCGGATCACAAGTGGACGACACTAAATACAGGAGTAAACGGGGTCTGGCTGTCAGAGCAGAAACTAAAGCTCTCTGTGCGTTTCTGTTTTCTCAGGTCGTGTTCATGTGTAAATTGCGTGAGCTTATTTCATCCATTAGATAAAAGATCTGAAAAAGCTCATTCATTTACCCGCCCATAGACCCTCTCCTCGAAGAAATCAGGACAGAAGTGATTGAAAGTGGACAAAAGAGACGGATTAAAACACCAGGTCTAAATGGGAATGTGTTTCCCTCGTCTACTTGTGATCCGATCGACCAAAACGCATCTTAATACCAGGAGTAAACAGGGCCTAAGAGCATTTAAACACACACCTCTTTGAGTGCCCTGTGACATTAACGGGAACGCTCCGGTCAGGATGCTGTTGAACATGGGGTCATTGAGGTCGAGTTCGTTGGAATCTCTTTCCCACCACGGCACAACTCCCGCAATTCCACAAGCCCCGCCCGGCTCGCCCTCGTAGAACCAATCGCTCTGCTCATCGTCCCCTGAAACACAACACATGATGAACATACGCTCTGTGTTCATGCTATACATGATATATGGTGATTGTGTAATGTATGAATATACACACCTTGCCTTCCCTCGTCATTCGTGTACAGACCCCCATCACTGCTGTTACTCACGCTGCTCGTCTCACTGCAAACACACATATGTCGTTTTAAGCCTTTTGCGTAAAAGAGAGAATCTGACCAAAAAAAAAGTGCACTAACAATATGAAGCCTATTTTTAAGACCATTAAAGGGATACTCCACTTTTTTTGGAAATAGGCTCATTTTACAACTCCCCCAGAGTTAAACAGTTGAGTTTTACCATTCAGCCGATCTCCGGGTCTGGCGGTACCACTTTTAGCATAGCTTAGCATAAGATCATTGAATCGGACAGGACCATTAGCATCTCTCTCAAAAAAATGACCAAAGAGTTAAAAGTGGTACCGCCAGACCCGGAGATCGGCTGAATGGTAAAACTCCACTGTTTGACTCTGGGGAGCTGTAAAATGAGCCTATTTCCCAAAAAAGTGGAGTATCCCTTTAAAGGGTTAGTTCACCCAAAAATCTAAATGATCACATAATTCACTCACCCTCAAGCCATCCTAGGTGTATATGACTTTCTTTTTTCAGTCGACACAATCGGAGTCAAATCAAATATATTTAAAAATATCCTTTTCCAAGCTTTATAACGGGAGTGAATAGTAACAGATTTTGAAGCCCAAAAAAGCTCATCCATCCATCATAAAAGTAATCCATAATAAAGGCCTTCTGAAGCAAAGTGATACATTTTTGTAAGAAAAATATCAATATTTATAACTTCGATAACGGCCGTACACGAGTCTTGTTCCGGTGGACGAGTGACCTCTGACCCGACGCAGTGATTATAGTCTGTAAGGTTATAAATATGGATATTTCTCTTACAGAAAAGGCCTTTATATGGCCCTGGAGCCATATGGATTACTTTTATGATGGATGGATACGCTTTTTTGGGCTTCAAAATCTGTTACTATTCACTCCCATTATAAAGCTTGGAAGAGTCAGGATATTTATTTTACTATAACTCTGATTGTGTTCAGCTGAAAGAAGAAAGTCATACACACTTAGGATGGCTTGAGGGTGGGTAAATTATAGGATCTTTTTTTTGGGGGGTGAACTAACTCTTTAGGATTGTTAGCACTATGATTATTTTCATTACAATTCAGTATTGCAGTGATATATTAGTGTAATAAAATTATAAATTTTAGTTTATCATTTTAAATCAATTGTTTTGCTTTATTATTTGAATTAAAATCAGAAAATTTAAGGCAGTAAAATATGACCATTATATAATTTAAATAATATGCAAATTTAAATAATATGCCATTGTTGTTGTGTTTTTTTTTTTTTTTCCTTTTTTAATTTTTTGCCTTTTGGGTATTTGGGGAAAATTATGCATTTTTGCGCATTGTGGTAATTGGGAGAATTGGGGTGTATAACTGTCAAAAATAATGTCACCATAAAAATAAAAAAAATAAAAAAAATCATATTTTTTGAAACAGGATTTCATATTTTCTTATTTTGGTTTTGGGTTGAAATTTGACCTGGCCATGTTCCTGACAGATTTCATGAGATTCAGCCTTATGACTACATTATGCTGATGTGAGTAGCTGTAATTATTATATTCAGTGGATTTAATAAAGGATGTTATTAAAATGTCTCTGGTATATAAAAGATCTGCTACAAAACTAGAGGTCTAGTCCTGATCCGGATGACGGAGGAGTGTTTGCAGGCCACGATCAGAAACATATCAAGAAAATAGTCTAAGAACTAGAAAAGCAGCAAAAATCTCTCTTGTTCTGAGAGACAGAGAAACAGGAAGAGGAGGTGCTACACAGAAAAGAAGATCACTAACCACCTGTCACTCATGTCCTCATCTGAGCCTTTCTGCTCCTCAAATTCCATCTTATCTTTGGCCGTATGTCCCGCCTCTTCGCTCTCCACCACCACGCCTTCATCCGCCGCGTCCTGTGCGAGTCTCTGCGCCGTAAACTTCCTTTTCTTCACCCTGTTTTTGTTCACGTCACTCCCTTTGGCTTCCGGACTAAACCCCGCCCCTCTGCTGCTTCCTACTGCTGGTGCTCTGGGAGGCGGAGCCAGCATGGTGGCGACATCTAGTGGCGGATCCACAGCCATGCGCTTGACTTTCCGACGCCTCCGTAAACTTCGGGTTCCCAAACCGTCCGCTCCGCTCAAGTCGTCCAGCCAAATCGGCCTCTTCCCCCTCCCGGAGTCGGCGGTGAGGGGCGTCCGCCGCTTCGCCCCGAGCTGCTCGTCCGAGTCGCTGTTGTTGTTGTCACGGGTGTGAGCGCCCCCTGCTGTAGACGAACGATAGTCTTTCTGCTCCTCCAGGCTGGATTCGGAGCCTTCGCTCAGGTGGCAGGTGTCCCACGGCGGGTGGGGGTTATCGGACCGGCGCTTCCGGCCACGACGCTTGCGGGCCTGCCGTTTCAACAGGCAACCGACGGCCAGGGCGTGATCTCCGCCGTCTCCAAACCCTCCACGGGCTTGTTCTGAGCTCTCCTCCAGAGCCGACACAGATCATGAACCAGCTCGTCCATCGTCCGCCGAAAGTGCCTGATGAGAATGAGTGATGGAAGTTGAATTAGGTGAAACATTCGGAAAAGACAAACACAAATGAGATGATAACTGGATAAGGATTTTAAAATATAATTTCAATTAGTCAATTAAATATTTGAGAGCTTAACGGCATAAAGATTCCATGATTTCTGAATCATTGCCATTAATAGCCACATAATGGTTTTTTAATGTCTATTATAAATCACTATCTTGTCTATTTTTTACTAATTTATTTATTTTATACATTTTTGAGGTTTTTTGGGGGGGATTGTCAGTGTCAACAGGTCATGCACGAGCTCATCCATGAAAGTGCCTGATCAAAATGAGTGAAATTAGGTTAAAATTAGAAAATGAAACCCCTAATGAAAGAGAAAATCCATTTGTCCATAAAGGATTTTATAGAGATTGTACTCAAATAGAAATTTAAACAGCTGAAGAAGAAAATATTAATATTAATGTATATATATATATATATATATATGTGTGTGTGTATATATATATATATATATATATATTTCACATATTAAATGCCATGTCACATAATGATATATTAATTTCTACTACTTTCCTATTATTTATTTTATTAATTTTATGATTTGCCTATTATTTATTTTGAGCATGTCCATGATTTTTATTCATGTATTTATTTTATTAATTTATTCAGCCCCAGAAATAAAAAAAATTACAGTTATTTCCAGGTTTTGAATGACTGTGGGAATATTTAAAGTAAATATTTCAGGATTTATATTTTCCAAGGTTGGTGGTGAATATAGTATTGCCTTCTTTATGACAGTGTCCATCCATACATAATGGTGATAGAAACACGGTGACATTTTTAATAAGGGCTGGATTTATAATTAGTCACGATAATCAATCAATTGATCGACGATTTCCAGCTAAGTTATACCTTTAAAAAGCACACCAGAGTATTAGCCAAAGTACTGGTACAAAGGTCCAGTGATTGTACCAGACGGTAATACATGGTACTAGTTGTAATGAATGATTACCATATTCATGAACTGTGGTATATAAGAATACCACTGTAAATTGTCAAAAGCTACATGATAATACAACGGCAGTTTAAGTTTATTGTGAGTGTGAGATCAGGTCAGAAATCACACATCATGATCGGCTCTAAAAAAGACAGAATAATGGCAAAACACATGCAGTCCCGCAGTGAGACACATACCAGCCGGTTCCCGCTTTACCGAAGCTCTTGATCTCGGCGGCGCGGAACATCAAACCCGCAGAACGCGACAAAAACTCACGGGAAAAGATCGAGGCCGCGCTCACATATCATAGCGCCACAACAACAACACCGCACCGGAAATGGACAACGAGACATAAAAGACACGCATCCGGCGACGAAAACAGCGTATGCTTCCAAAATAAAAGCCGAAGAAAATAATGAATCGATAATAAATAAATTAAATAAATGGAGAAATCGACATGGGAAACTCAGTCAGAAGTTGAAAACTTCAGAATCATATATTTTTATCCATTATTTGGGTTAATTATATATTTGTATTGTTTTTATTATTTATTTTTATTATACATATTCAATATTCTCTGTCTTTTTTACTTTATTCTAGTTATTCTACTTTCCTATCACTTATCATAATTTGATTAAACTTAATATTAATATTAATTAATATCCGCCCAAACAAATTGTAAAAAATCTAAGAAATTGGAAACTTCAGAATCTCATTAAAAAACATTTTAATAAACACTTGTGCCTACACACACACACACACACACACACCTTGTAGTTTTCCAATCCATTTTTTATAGTTTTTTCCACTGTCGAATATGCATTGTATATACAAGTTACAATATAATTGAATGATAACATTTTAAGACAAATAAATAACGCTAATGTAAACTAATGTAAACTATACATTTTTTATATTATACATTTTTATTGTTTTTCTTTATTTGGTTTATTATTTACATTAGCAATATTCAATATCAATTTCAATATTCAACATTTTGCTGATTTGAAGTCTTTTTTATTCGACCCAGGATATTTTACTTCCCCATAACTTATCTATAATCTGATTAAGCTTAATATCTGCAATAAGTTTTTAAACAAACAAATTGAAAAAAAAAACATGTTCCCTTTATTTAAGTTTATTTTGCTTGTCTTTTTTTTTATTCTATCCTTATTTTTTCCTTATCAGTTTATTTTCTTTGAAAATGAATTTTGTGCTGATTTGAATGCATCATTTTAATTTGTGCGTGTGTGTGTTTGGACTGTGAACTTGAGGGTCTCAAATGAACTTGACCCTCTCACATTACCACAAACACACAGTTTACACCAGTGTAGAAGGTAAATATAGAAACACTCTGTCTCTGCCATCCATGAACAAGCTGAACCGCAGAACTGCTCTGATCAAACAGGTCCTCTGCAATTATTTTAACTTTTTTACTGATTTCTTCTGCAACGTTTGCATATTTATAAGTCTGCATCAGATTTAAACTGGTTCTGAGAAGATCTGTGATCACTGCGCTTGCCATGCAGAGAGAGGATGAGGAGGATGAGAATGAAACTGGAGGTGACCAGGAATTCAGGAGCAGAGAAGAAGCCACTGACTCCAGCTGGTCCTGGGTAACCTGCTGGCTTTGTTTTGTTTTGTGTGTGTGTGTGTGTGTGTGTGTGTGTGTGTGTGTGTGTGTGTGTGTGTGTGTGTTTGTGTGTGCTGTGTGTGTGTGTGTGTGTGTGTGTGTGTGTGTGTGTGTGTGTGTGTGTGTGTGTGTGTGTGTGTGTGTGTGTGTGTGTGCGCTTGGCAGCGTGTCTATAGCACCAGTTCAAAGTCTGGACACACCTAATAGTAAAGTCGTCAGAACTGAAATAACACAAACAAAATTAAAATATTATTAATTTCCAAAATATTATTCATTTCCATGATTTTTTATTATTTATTGATTTTTTTTTTTAATCTGTTATTTCCAGGTTTTCTATGACTGTGGGAATTTATAAAGTAAATAAATAAATAAATGTCACTCTCAGGATCATATAGCTTTTCAGAAGTCGCCACACTTTGAGCGTATGTTGCACATGCATGCTGAACACTTGATGTTTTCCCTCCAATCTCTACTCCAACACTTGCATTAAAAAAAAGTTTTGTCAAGTCAAGTACAAAGAAAACAATACAGATGTTTCAAGGCAGCTTCACAGTATTAACAGGAAAATAATTCAATGACGCAAACAGAGTTCATTTGCACCTCTAAAAGAAAACAGTGTCATTGTTCAGCTGAAGTCAATTCAGTGATGGCTATTAATGTGATTATATTTGTGTAAATAATTAAATAAAGCATAGGATTAGGAAAAAAAATTATATTAACATCAGGTGTGTCCAAACTATTCACTGGCATATTAATGATCTGACATACTGAATCTAAAAAAAGCTATATAGTCGGTGTTGGTATTTTGGGCAATGAGAATCAGAGTGAGCAGAATTGATTAATGTCTCTATAAAGTGATCAATAGCTTAGAGGTTTGATTGAATTAAAAAATGACCTGATTACAAGAATGATATAAGCCATAACTGCTGTTGTTGATGCATTTACAAAATTTTAATTTTTCCTATTCTGCCTGTATATAGTCACGTAAAGCATGTTGTAGGTTGTTGGCGCTATAAACACTTCAAGGTGTTTTAAATAAATGTGAGTTTTTGATGATTCTAAAGACATTTTTACACAATTTTGGTAATATAAAAGATGAAAACCAGCTGAGACCCACTGAATAAGCAAAGTAACAAAGAAGACAGATTGAAAAGACGCATGCATAAACAGAGCCAAAACTCAACTCAACTGGGCTGTTTTACCCATCAGACTGTGGTTGGTAGAGCAATAACACGTGAGCGTGACTCAAAACCAATCTCTCGTTTCCTTTTTTTCTCTCTGTCTGTCTGTTTTTCTCAACGCATGATCACAACACTGAAAGAGTCTGTTACATGCATATCTACTAATGTGGTCTGTCTGATGCACAGAAATTGTTGCAGACTCTTTTTTATGGTTAGTCTTTCCACTCACAAATACAACTTATCTCTCTATTGGCTGTATAATTTTTAGAAACAGTCTGGCCTTGCAACATACATTATGCACTTGTATTTGTTAAGACAACAAAATATGACTTTAACTGTCACCTGTTAATCATATTATCACATTTCTGGCCTGTTGACTGACTCCCATTTATTTATTTATCGCAGATTTACTGGAAAAGGAAGAGCTCAAAAGCCTTCAAGCTTCAAACATTTGACATGTACAGACAGTTAGATAGTTTATGAATGTATAATTTGCCTATAGCAAAATACAAAGACAAAGGCCAATTATGTTTTCATAAAATCTAGCTACAAATGTCTTTATATTTAGGCTACATAAAATACATAGTTTACAAGCCCCACCCAATTTTCTTTAAAAACCCTTTTCATTATTGTAGACATTACTAATTTTATTACTATTTTAGTTTATTAGTTATTTTAACTTGCATTTTATGTCAATCTTTCGACATGCAAAGTGCTAAAAACAGCAGACATCGAATGTCAGTGAAAGCTGCTCACTGATTGGACAAGAGGATCACCTTACAGCAGCAACTCAGAGAAAAGAGAGCGGCGCGCTGATTGGTCAATGTAGTCACCTCACAGCAGCCACTATGCGTCATGAATGCTGAGCGCTGATTGGTCAGAAGGATCACCTCACAGCTGTCACTCAAAGCGGTACCTGCAAGAGCCGAAAATAAAACAAACTGTCAGCGCCCGCCCACAACTTATCGGCTCTCTTTCAGTTTCTTCTAACAGCCGGATAATTCAAAATATTCCTTTACTAAATGAGGTCTACTGTCATGTGAAACGTGGGAGGCGACGTCCGAGCGTGAATGAATATAAAATTAACCTGACGAGAAGTCATTTTCACCGATTGGCTGATCGGCGTCTTTTCTCAGCAGGGTTTTTTTTTTCAGCCTATGTGACGTCACTCACATCGATCCGCTAACACATGGAATATGAAAATGACAGAGAGAATATGAACGCATGAATGTTACCGTGTTTGTCCTTCACTCTTCTGTAACACGATGAGCTGAACGGAGCTTTACTCGAGGTGAGAGAGACTTTACACATAACGTTACTGTCATCTAATTCATTCTGTTTATGTGTGTAATATGTCACCCTACATCAAGTTATTGATGTTTTGGGATGTTTTAGAAACTGAAATTGTGATGTTGACATTCTTAAGTGATGTCTGTAAACATTGTTTTCGGATTCACTCTGATTACATAACTGATATAGTGACAGCTGTTGATTAGTCATTATTTTCCTTTACACTTAAATTCAGAGCTGATATTTTATCACATTTATTACTGTACTGATGGCTCATATCTGCTACAAGATATATCAAGCTACAATACAATTGAATAACATTTAAAGAAATGATTCTATAATATACATATATGTATTAAATAATAAACAAGTAGCCTATAAATAAATAATAAAATCATAATTTTATATTATAATTATAAAATAGTGTTATAATATTACTATAGTGCTTGATGCTGTGTTTTTGTTATCTTCTTGTACAGCGACCTTGAGCTTGGGAAAGGCGTGTTATAGATAAAATGTATTATTATTATTATTAGAATACAGAGGTGTAAAGTCCAGGGGTCAGAAAGTAAAAGTCCTTCCATATGTTTATTCCACCCATGAATGTATTCATCTCCTGGCTGAAAAACTGTGCTAATTAGCAAATCCAGGTGATTGGAACAAAATACTGAGGAGGACTTTTACTTTCTGAACCTGGACTTTACACTGTTAAAATATAATTCAGTAATATGAAATTATTGAATATAAATAACTGTTGTGTGCTGCTGAGGAGATTATAAGACATATCATTCTCTCTCTCTCTCTCTCTCTCTCTCTCTCTCTCTCTCTCTCTCTCTCTCTCTCTCTCTCCCTCTCTCTCTCTCTCTCTCTCTCTCTCTCTCTCTCTCTCTCTCTCTCTCTCTCTCTCTCTCTGTCCTCTGAGTCTGACCTTTTCGCATGTGAAGCATAATTTTGAGTAATGTGGCAAATTCTCAGCCTGGGGCTCAAATGGTTACTTCTGGATTGACGCCTCTGAGAGCTTCAGAGAAACTGATGGTTTTAAGGTCCTCTTCTTCTCTGTATATTTCCGTTATAATCTGTTCTTTTAACTCAGCTGGCATGTCTGGGGCTGACATTATTCACTTAGGAGGAATATGAAACCAGGAGAAGTACAGCAGCGATAATCACACTGAGACTGTGTGTCTAAGTACAGAACATATTCTGACATCTGATCCTCCTGTGGCGTTTGACAAACATATGTTCATTATTAGTGTCTGTAAGTGTGTATGTTTGTTATGATCTGATTATTGACCTTTGTGATCAGCTGAGGACTAAACGTTTCATATCGTCCAGAGAGTCAATGAAAGTATTTGATTAACTTGATTAATAAAAGCATCATGTGTGTTTGATCAAGTACGGAAGTAACTGGTGACAGAATTCCTGCTTGTACAGTGATAAACTCTCAAGAGCTTCACCAGAGATTCTGAAAGAAAATCAATAACTGCTAGTAAGGGTATCAGATTGACCAGAATGGAAAAACAACTGGATAGCAATTCCAAAAAAAGACGTGTTTGTGTCAAAAGTCACTTTGTTTGACTGACAAATCGACAGGATGTACAGAGAAATTAAAATCATGATTCAGAATTTGACGTTCATTAGGATAATTCAAATAAATGTACATTTATTTGTATAGAGAAAAGAAAAACAAATGGAAAATAGCGTTGCTGTTGCTATGAGATGCATTATGTGAATGTTTGCCTAAAAAGATGTGTCTTTAATCTAGATTTAAACTGGGAGAGTGAGTCTGAGCCCCGAACATTATCAGGAAGTGATTGGTACTATCAAAAGACATGTTTTGTGATCTTAAAGAGAGTGATGGATTGTAAGGCGATAGAAGATCGGTTAAATAGACTGGAGCTAAGCCGTTTAGGGCTTTATAAGTCAGTAGCAATACCTTATAATTGATACGGAACTTAATGGGTAATCAGTGTAGAGATGATCAAATTGGGGTTATGTGATCACATTTTCTTGACCTGTAAGAACTCTAGCAACTGCATTTTGGATTAATTGTAGATTGTTCATTGAGGATTCAGGACAACCAGCTAGTAATGCATTACAGTAATCTAGTCTAGAGGTCATGAATTCATGAGCTTTTCTGCATCAGAAAGGTGGAACAGTGGCAACTAATTCTATATTTTCTAATAATATTACCAAGGGGCTGCATGTATATTGAAAATAGCAGAGGGCCTAAAACAGACCCTTGAGGTACTCCATAATTTTTCATAACTGATGTTAATGTAGATGGGGCCTGAATCTTGACTGACATATTTCATAGATATAAGGAAGGAGCACAATTGAGCAGACACACATTTTTCTAGAATTCAGAAAAGTGTAAATGCCAAAACATGCAAAAAAACGCCTTTTACAAACCAATTCCAAATGTTTTATTTTAGGTGTAATCTATTAAATGCAATTAACAAATCATCTAATACCATTAAATATAAAGTGTAGGCCTATTTATAATATGTATTATTTGATTAAATTAGGGCTTGTTTTGTTTGTTTTATATAGAGGATTTGGTTATTCAGACCAATAAGAGACTATTAACTACAATTCTTCCTTTTTATTATACAAATGTGTGATTACATGTCTACAAATGTATAAAATTGATTCGAGATCAGGTAAAAATCATATAGACTAGGGCTGGGCAACTCTGGCCCTCCGGATCCACTGTCCTTTAGCAATCACACCCGAAACAAGCTAATTAAGGTCTTCACTATTACTAGAAAGCCACAGGCAGGTGAGATTCACCATGGTTGAAACTCTGCAGGAAAGTGTATTTCGAGGGCCAGAGTTGCCAAACCTTGAAATAGACTTGAACCTTTTAGTTAATGGGTTCACAGAGATCACTGAAATTTCAAAAACATCTCAAATGATGTAACAAAGCATCATTTATTGAAATCGCATCACTTTGGCAGTTTCACAGGTGCCCCGAATCACTGGTTCAGAAAAAGATGCTTCGCAAAGGTTTCAAAGCTTCACAAAGCAGTGTTTCGAAACGCATGTGCATTTAGAGCATTGCTATGTGATTGCTAGGATGTTTTGGGTGGTTGCATACTGGTTCATGGCAAAAACGTCCACCTTAATGTCTATGACATTCTGTTTTCTTCTTCAATGTAATTCTGAAATACTTTAATATAAAAAAAATTGCACACTTCAAAGAGTGTGTTCCATATAATGACATTTCTCCTCCTTTCTCCATGTAGACTCAGACCATGAATTACGTGGGTCAGTTGGCAGGCCAGGTGTTCGTGCAGGTGAAGGAACTCTACAGGGGTCTGAATCCTGCCACGTTATCCGGCTGCATCGATGTCATCGTTGTCCGACAGCCGGATGGAGCTCTGATCTGCTCTCCATTTCACGTGCGCTTTGGAAAGATGGGTGTCCTGAGATCACGAGAGAAAGTGGTGAGTGGTACCAGGATACACTTGAGATAACAATATGTTGTCTGACCTTCCTATGATATCTGGTTGGTCCATAATGACTTATCTTCTCTCTTTCTGTCAATCAGGTGGACATTGAGATCAATGGAGAACCTGTGAATCTGCACATGAAGTTAGGCGAGAATGGAGAAGCGTTTTTTGTCAAGGAGACGAAAGACAATCAGGTGCAGAACAAAAGAGAAACATGTAAACACTCACCTTCTGCTCACCAATATTCATGCTTGTTTCCTTTTGAAAGCTTCGGTCACACTAGACTTTGTGCTCATTCACTTCTATTCATAGTGTGTGCCGGAGATCTTAATCCAGCTCTCTAGAACTGAACTGCATTCTGGATCAGATCAGAGCAGTGATTCTAGAACAGAAAAGGAACACTTTTAGAATTTAGAATATACTTCAGAAGGAAAATTCTAAAAAGTAACAGAACAGTTCTAGAACAATGATTTTAGAACGAAGCATTATTGTAGAATAGAAGAGCATTTTGGAACAGATTAGTGTATTGAATGGGATCATATCGAAAGAAATACAGGAAGTAAATATAGGAAGTGGGGTAAGACCACTGTAAATGTGACGCTTATTTTGAGAATCAGAATTTGTGGTTCTGAGATCAGCTGAGGGAACATCCTGTTTTTTATGCCCACAGTCTTATTTTCATCATTTCATCTCTATAGTTCTCATGATCTAATACTTCTGATTATCACACTGCACATTTACATTTAACAATATTATGTGACCTCATTCAGAGCCAAAACAAACGTATTATTGATGTCTGTTGATTGCTCACAGCTGTGTTTACAGTACACACTTGCTTGATCAGACCTCAGATTAACTTTCTTTTCTGATGATTCCCTACAGGAAGCGATTCCTTCTTACCTGGCCACATCTCCCATTCCGTCCGACGGGGGTTTTCTGATGGGCTCCTGCACTGAGAATGGAATGATGAAGAAGAGGAGGAAAAGGAGAAGGAAGTGCAGGTTGGAGGATGTGAAGAAGGAGGAGAGTGTGGAGTACTCAGAGGAGGAACTGTTCAACATCGACATCAGTGACAGCGAGCAGCCCGGTCAGAACAGGTCGGACGATCTTTTTTTTTTAAGCCTTTTTAGACCGAATACATAAATCTCAAAATGAAGTAGTAACTATTTTATGAACACCAACACCGGTATCTTATGTATGTTTCTATGTGTGTAGAGACCTGCCGTATGGAGGTTCATCCTCTGGAAACAAGCAAAACACAACTTATGCTCACTCAGATGGGGAGTGGACTCCTGTTCACAGGTAGAGCCCAAACACACACACACACACACAAAAATTGAGTTTTAAATCCCTCAAGTTAATTTAGGCATCACAACATTATAATGGTGAAATGATTAGTGCTAAAAATATATATTCATAATATTGGCAGATTAAAAATAAAAATAAAAAATCGATTAAATAAAAAAACAGATCTTTCGGGCATCATATATAAAAAATATATTCACTATAAACATTCAAAAGTTTGGGGTCTGTACGATTTTTATTTTTTTCAAAGAAATTATTATACTTTTTTTTAGAAAGGATGCATTAAATTGATTAAAAGTGTCTGTTTAGACATTTATAATAGTTATAATAATATAATAATTAAAAAAAGATTTCTATTCAAAATAAATGCTTTTGAACTTTCTGTTCACCAAAGAATCCAGAAAAAATATATCACTGTTTCCACAAAAAATTACACAGCACAACTGTTTTCACATTAATAATAATCACAAATGTTTCTTGAGCAGCAAATCAGCATATTAGATACTAATATAAAGTTATAAATATAAAGTAACACAGAGACTCGCTCACACACCCTTATTCACAATTATAAAAAATGTAACACTTTGTCAGTGTTCTCTTTTTTTCATCTTTATTTGCATAGTATTGATGAGTTTTGCATGTATGTAAAATGAATGTAAAACTCCAGTTTGTGCAGTAAAGGAATATATTTTTTCTTATTATGTCCTTTTTCTCTCCAGTCCTAATGTGTCTCGTCCCTGCACCCCTAAGAGTGACTCTGAACTGCTTTGTAAAGGTCAGCAGGAGGATTCGGACATGTTGTGGTCCTGGGGGGAGTTACCACAAGCTGCCAAGGTCAGAATTATCCTAAAGTCCAACTCACTGACACATTAACCCAACTAACAGCAACTATAACGTCAATGTGATTCGAAAGACCCCTCATTTATTAAAAACTCATACTTACCTCATAATAACAATGTATTTACAGCCATCGTTTCTGTCTGCGAAACCAAACGTCCTGCCTGCACTGTCAATCCCAGTCTCTGACAACACACATTTCAGAGTCATTCCTGAAACTGCCGTCCATCATCATGACAGCAACAGGACATTACATGCTGATGGCCAATCAAACAGAGCGAAAGAGTTTGAAAAGCGGGATGTGACACCAGCAGCTTGCGTGACGTCTGAGGTTGAGGAGGGAGGAGCAAATACTGGACCCCGCCCACAAAATAAGACTAAAAGAAAAGGTTATTTACTGCATAATTTTGGGTTAAAAATTCAGTTTTTGTGTATTTCTTAATTTATGGTGTTTTGTGTGTACTCATGCAGATAAGAAAAGTCGCCATCTGGGTTCTGATGGCGTGTATTGGATGATATAAAGGATTTGGAGCCGGAGGTGGCGGCACTTTACTTCCCTAAAAGGTGAGGCATCCTAATTTCACCTCTCTATAAGGCTGTATTAACCCTGTAAAGCCTGACATATGAAATAATAGTAGGAATTTTTTTTTTTTTTTTTGGAACATTATGGAAACTTTAGACAAAATATTTTTTAAAAGTTAGTTTTTTCTATCATAATTTTGTATTTTGTATCAAAAATGTAAGTTTTGAGTATCGTATTTGATGCATCAGGCTTTTATAGCTCACATAGTATGATGTAATTAGAATATGGAGCTCATACTCAAGGAGGAAAGTTTTATTCAGAGAAACTTGGCGCATATTTTTATGGCCAAAAAGTAAAATGAATGAAAATGAAATTTGGATAGCTTGTAATATAATTCAATGAGATCTTTATAACAGTATAGAGTTGTATATAAATATCAGCTGTTACTCTATATCTCCTAATAACGTCTTAGTAAGATGATATTTATATGCTTAGTTTTATGATCAAAGTTATGTTTTTATTGTAGGTGGGCAAAACATAATGCAATGCAACACAATGACGATTGAGAGAGTGATGGAATATGATAGAGTCGGCTTTATCAAACATTTGTATGCTAGAATGACTAAGACTGCTTATATCAACAATGAAACATTGTATTGCTTGTTTTTGTGTTTTCTCAGTGGTTCAGAGCGTTTGGGTGAGAATGGTGTCCGCAGTGTGACCGTGTCTCCTCAGTCTATGTGCAGCTCAGGAGCAGACAGCGGAGTGGACAGTTACGACCTTCCCACTATGGCCATCTCTCTCTGTGGAGGCCTCACAGAAAACAGAGAGATCACTAAAGGTGCACAGACTCGCTCACAAACAGCACTGCACATTACTTATGTACAACAGGAGTCAGGACTACTTGCTTGAAATGCATTCATTAAGCATTCAGGACTGCATTTGTGTACGTGTGTAGAGTATCTGTCTGGCCTTAGTCTTACATTCACTCAAACTAATACATATTTAGCATTCCTATTGATTTACTGTCCTCTCCACTGCATGAAAATTGGGATTTCCGACCCCGTAAACGGCCGTAAATCTCCCTAATTTTCGGCAGTTAACGACAATTTACAGCCTGTGAACGTCGCGTTCGTCTGTGCCGAATATTGTCGGAAACGAACCATGACGTATGCAGAGCGCTCGCGCCGGAGGTGTGAATGGCTCTAATTACCATATGAATAGCAGCTCCCGCCAGAGAAAGGCTTGAATTTCCTCACTCACTATTGGTTGAACCCACGTGGTTTAAACAAGAAAAATCACTCGTGATTGGTTGGCAGATCTGTTACTATTGGTCACCCTCGCTCATTATAAATTCAAAAAATTATAATATTCATATAAATAATAATATATAAATTATTTTTTTATATTCATAATATGCTATTCTGTGGTATATTCATGTCATTGTTAACCTATGGACTACACTATTATTACCATCAAGGACATGAATTTATAAAGGAAAGGAAAATTTGCCAGGGACATGCTGTTTATTCAAAGAAAGAACTTTATTAGCACAAACACAAAACAATATACACCTATGTACAAAGCATAGATCATCTGCACACACAACAAATTGGAAGCTCAGTGTCTGTTTTCATCTTCGGAGCTGTAGGTGACTAGCGGCGTACTCTCTGAATTCGATCCACTTTGAAAACGTCTGTGGTGCGTCGCCCTGTATTTAGGAGTCGCCTCTAATCTCGACTGCAGCGTAGCACAGAGCTCTGTGAGCTCCTGGCTGGTGGTTGAACTTCATCGGACATCAGATCTATGGTGGCGCACTTCCAAATGCCCACGTCATCCTCACCTAGCACACCGTCTCGCTTCTAGCAGCTGTAAAAACAACCAATACAGACAATCAGTACTGTGATGCACTGTGTATGGACACAAAACATCTATTAATGCACGTAAAAAATAGTCACATTGACAAAAAATCTTACCCTCTTTCTTCTCGCTCGACTCCGAGCTGAACTCTTCACAGCTTCGGCCTGCAATGCCAGATCTGGTTGTTTGTACCTGAAGCTCCTGCGTACTGTCTCGTAGTACGTCTTACAGGCAGCTGGAAAACAATTAAATGAGAGTGATATGAAAAAAAACAACGCAAGTCACAGTGAAATGAAACAAGGAGAAAATAGTAAAAGTTACTTACAATGTCGTCATGATCAGCGTCATGAAAATATGGACTTGCAGACAAAGCTCTGAGTAAATGTGAGGTTACGCCCTCATTATGAGGCGAGGTTACTCTATGGAAACAAAATGTATGATTAAGATCGTAAACTATAACGGATCTATTTTCTTATACAAGAGAATGAAAGCATATTCTTTGAATCATACCTTTAAAATGTTTGTAAGTTTTTATGAAAGTAAAAAAATAAAAGAATGTAAGATTCTTTTATTTATTTTTTTTACCTTGATCCAGTTTGTAGCGCCCACAATTTGTCTCAGAGTTGTGAAGATGGCATACTGCTTCCTGTAAATTACAGGATTATTTACAATTATTAAACAAATAATAGCCATCAATCCCATGACCTCTTGCTTTATGATGAAATCATGAAAAACAGAATATTCTTACATTTCACAAGGCCTGACAAAATACAAAAGTGACCGATGAGATGAATACTTACTGGGTGTCAACAGGTATTTGCTCAGAGGTGCGCTAGCATCTTAAGGGCGAAAAAAACAAAGAATATTCAAAAATGTACAATTATTGAAATCAAACAAAAAGGTAAGAATTGCCACACTCTGCTCTTCTAAGCAAGACTGTCTGAAACATGTCATTAAGCCAATAAAATAAACTGTTACCAAACTTGATTCTCAAGCAGTAAGTAAAGACCAATTTATAGTTATGCGTCGACCTCCCGCTGTAGCTACAGAGTAGGCTGTCTACATAGCGTACCCTTTAGCACACCCTGACGTGCACCTCTCCCAAAATGTAACAATGCGTCAATTTTACGTGGACGAAAGCGCTGTGATTGGTCTAGAACGCCTCCCTCGGGTTTCACAGGCTTCTTTCTGCATGTGTAATTGTGCGTCAACAATGCAGAAGTATAAATGAAACAGTGTAGCCTATAGCGTAGAGGCTCGGGCTTCGGTCTGACGCAAAAGTATAAATCAGCCTTAAAGGATTAGTTCACCTCAAAATGAAAATTTCCTGATAATTTACTCACACTGAGTGACAAGATATCCATGTCTGTCTTTCCTCAGTGGAAAAGAAATTAAGTTTAAGGAAAACATTTCCATATTTTTAATGGCATATACTTTAATGGCAACCAAAGATCTCAATGTTCCAAGACGGTTCAAATGTCCATCTCAATGCAGCTTCAGAGTCTCTACACAATCCCAGTCGAGAAATCAGCTTCTTATCTAGCAAAACCATCTGTCATTTTCTAAAATTATATATACACATTTATGTATTTTTTAAACAATTGTTTGTCTTGTGCTAGTCTGCTGGCATTACAGACATTTGAACCTTCTTTGAACATTGGGATTGTCGGTTGCCATTAAAGTCCAATCTCTGTAGAAAAATACTGAAATGTTATTACTCAAAGCTAAATTTTTTTTCCACTGAAAAAAGAAATAAAGGTTGGGGCAACAGATAAAGTGAATACTCACTGGAAATTTCCTTGCGCTGAAATCTGGCTGCACATTTCTCCGGGTCAGAGAAGGCTTCCACAAGACATTCAAAGTGTGACTTAGAGTCTGAAACACATGAGTCAGCAAGTAAGTACGGTCATGTTGCCTATACTAAATTAATAATGAAATACTGGAGTCATTACTACGCTTAATTAAGAGTGAGAAGAACCTACTCATCTTGAATGGACCAAAAAAAGCTAATGTTTTAGTTTCATCTTTCCATAGAACATTTGAAGAGTAACTAACACTACTGGAACTTCAAACGGGCAGAGGGACGACCAGACTCTGACCATAGAACGCTGCCCGTTTGAAGTTCCAGTAGTTTCAGTTACTTTTCAAACGTTCTATGGAAAGATGAAACTAAAACATTAGCTTTTTTTGGTCCATTCAAGATGAGTAGGTTCTTCTCACTCTTAATTAAGCGGCTTAAATAACTCTGACCAGCACTGTATATATTTAAAATAGATTATTCACAAGCAGTAAAAAACTACTTGTCTTGAATGGAGTGTGACTTTGTGCAGAGCATCTTTTGCCCTTTACAGCACTTTGGTCAGCCTTGGCTGTTTTTAATTGTGCGTTATAAATAAATATTGTATTGTATTGTATTTTTTTTAGAATTAAGTTAATACCTTTTAGTCACCTGGGATAAAACTCCCCCTGCTACCCTCATTTGCATTTGTAAAGCTCTCAGCAGTCTCATTTACATGTTAAAGCATTAGAGGGAGGGGGGTCACGGGGCAAGCAAGTCCCACGTCAATTTCCGACAATTTCCGACAGTTTGCAGTGTTGCCTGTAAATTGCCGTTTGCAGTCGTAAACCTGAACTTCCACGACAATCTACAGTGCCGGTAACTGTCGAAAATCCCACTTTTCATGCAGTGCTCTCTCTCTCATTCAGAGCATTTCCAGCAGAAGTCTGTGTCTTTTCAGCAGTTTGCTGATAATCCATCCATCATTGATGACCCTAATCTGGTGGTGAAGATCGGCTCTAAGTGAGGTTCACATTACTGTAATCGATTCTCATCTCATTTGTCTTGGACTGAATAACAGCTGCTATTTTTGCAGGTATTATAACTGGAGCACAGCGGCTCCTATTATGCTGGCTATCAAGCCTTCCAGAAACCATTGCCTAAGGTACACACACACACACACACACACACACAAACACTATCTAGAGTCTCTCTTTCTCCAGTAACATTTGGAAGTCCGATTCATTTTAGCAAATCAATTAATTCAGATGTTTTATTTCAGTGAACTTGTTCAAACAATTGATTCGCTTATTAATTTGACTCACTCAATAGTTCTCCCAGAAGTCCCTGTGCCGCATTTTATGACTGTTTTTGTATTGAAATAAATATTTAGTCAATACTGGTTTTACTTTTATAAATTATTTAATCACATATAAAATTATGGACGATACAGATAAACTGATTATTTTAATGCAATAAGTTAAATAAATAAATAAAATGAAAATGGATATTCACTTTTTATAAAAAAAAGCCATGACATGATTTTTTAAATTATTTTAATATGTTCCAAGTATTAAAAATATGGGAAATGAGCATGCACTATTAAATATCTAATAATGTCCGATAACGTATATAAAATAAAATAAAATAAAAGAATATAAAATATTAAGCAGCACAAGTTTTCAACGTTGATAATAAATAATAAGAAATGTTTCTTGAGCAGCAAATCAGCAAATTAGAATGATTTCTGAAGGACCATGTGATGTTTTTACAGTATTTTTGATCAAATAAATGCAGCATTGATGAGCATAAAAGACTTCTTTCAAAAACATAAAAAAATCTTACCAACCCCAAACTTTTGAATAGTATTTCGCAACTGCAAATGACGCTTGTAGTCTGACAATCACATATGTAAGATGACTTGCAATGATGCTATTATCAATTTTTACCATCTGTTCTCTTGTCCTGTGTATCACCTCCCCGTGTGTGTGTGTGTGTGTGTGTGTGTGTGTGTGTGTGTGTGTGTTTTAGTTTGCAGGGCTCAGTCATGTGTGTTCTGGGCTGGAGTTTGTTTTCTGTCACCTGCTTAATTTCTTAGTTCCTCAGTTCGTTGCACTAGTTTTTAATCAATCATCTTCCCTGCATGAGAGTCCAGCATGGTTTGAGTCTTTGTGCCTTCAGTTTCTGAGAGTTTATTTTGAGTTTTTCAGTTGTTTAGCATTACGCTTGTGTGCATGTCCCTCACAGGCCACCGTAGAGAGACTCATGAAGGAGAAGATGCCCAGAAACCGAGGAAGATGGTGGTTTTCATGGCGAGGAAGAACAAACAGTGCCAAACCGGTACTCAGTCAAATTTGTACACACATCATCACCACAGGCTTTGTTTAAAATGATGCACTGGATGTTGACTTCCAGTTTTGTGACTTTTGCTCATGTCTTTGTGTTTGCAGGATTCAGTCTCAAGCAGTTCAGCCTCTGCTGCAGGAGACGAGACCATCAAGAACAGGTTCAGATCTGATGGATCCATCATACCATTTCATCTGAAATTATATTGCAGTCTGTAATTATTCATATGTATAACCAAGTGTTTGTTGACAGACGGAAAGACGAGTCCTCTTCCAGTGATGAAGATCACTTATCTGCCAAACAAATCCCTGTACCCGTTCACACAGACTCCGTCCCTGCTGGAGGAGGCGTGTCCTATCAGAAAACTCTCCGCCTTTCTTCAGAACAACTCGTAAGATTATTGAATTTAATTAAAGGGATAGTTCACCAAAAAAAGAAAAATCTCTCATAATTTACTCTCAAACTATAATCAGTCTCTGTGAGTCCATAATAATACAAGTGAATGGGTGCTGCTCAGATGATGCTTGAAAAACCACACACAGTGATTGTGAGGGTAATCCATCACTTTTTACTATTGTCTATTGTCATACGATCACGGGGGGTGCGTTGTGATGCGTGACATAAGTGCGTTGTGAAGTTTGCAAGAGAAGAAGCGTGATTTATTGTGAAACAAGTAACAAGTATTTTTCTTACACACACCTATCATTTCATCCACTGGGGTCGTATAGATTACTGTCATGATTGCTGTGTGTGGTTTTTCAAGCGTCTACCGACAGCACCCCTTCACTAGCATTATACTGATTATTTTCCTAAAAATTGGAAGAAAGAAAGTCGATACATCGGGGATGGCATGAGTGTGAGTTAAATGATGAGATAATTTTAATTTTTAGGTGAACTATCCCTTTAAGAAACAAACTAACATTAAATGTGGACTTAAGGTGAAAGAAATAATCATATGATTATTTATTTAAAAAATTTAATACGATTTTTACAAGCTCAAAATGAGTAAATTTTACTACTAAAAAACGATTAAATTTGAGTCCAAAACAGTAATAAACAGCAGTATTTTGCTATAAAACAGAAGACTTGGAATTTCATGCAGAATTTGAATCAGTGACTCATTCGAATGAACCAATTCAGTAGAACGAATCAGACTTTTCAAAACTACATACGAGAAAAGGGCAGTTTAGAAGATGGTGAATTGCACACACTCACACCCCAACACTGATTGTGACAGAGTGTGTGTGTCTGCTGTAGGTCAGTCTGCAGCTAAAGGACGGTCTTAATGACGTGGTGTTCAGCGTGACGACTCAGTATCAGGGCACATGCCGCTGTGAGGGAACCATCTACCTGTGGAACTGGGATGATAAAATCATCATCTCAGACATCGATGGCACAATCACCAGGTGCATAATCATCAACATAATCGGAATCTGACACAATAATACATCAAATCGCTTTACGTTAATGTTCTTCTTTCATAGGTCAGATAAGTTGGGGCATATTTTGCCCACACTGGGTAAAGACTGGACCCATCAGGGCATTGCACGTCTGTATCATAACGTCAGCCAGTAAGTAAGAGACCACACCTGTTTCTCTGATTCTCGGCTATATCATCAGGATGAAGATTGAAATACTTGTGTATGTTTTACAGGAATGGTTATAAGTTTCTGTATTGCTCAGCGAGGGCGATCGGTATGGCTAACATGACACGGGGTTACCTACACTGGGTCAATGAGAGAGGAACCATGTTACCACAGGGACCCGTTTTACTGAGTCCCAGCAGCCTGTTTTAGCACTGCACAGGTGATTACACACACTCACACACACTGCTTCATTCACTATATATCTGAAGCATCTCATTGACTTCTTTTGCTTTTACATTAAGCTTATTCCATCTTCATGTATTCAATTAAAAATAAAACACATAAAGGGGTGATATAATGCCCTTTTCACAGGATATGTCTTTGATGTCCCCAGAGTGTGTATGTGACGTTTTAGCTCAAAATACCCCACAGATATTTTTATATAGCTTGTTAAAGTTGTCTCTTTTTGAGGGTGAGCAAAAACGCACCGTTTTGTGTCTGTTCCTTTAAATGAAAATGAGCTGCTGCTCCCGGCACAGGGGGCGGAGCTTCAAGAGCTTGTGTCCTTTTACCTCACACAGACATGCACTGAAAATTTCAAAAACATTTAGACTTTTATGTTCAAACCGAAGTCAGATGATGTCAACGGAGTCAATGATGGAGAGACTCCAGAAGAAGTGACAACATGTAGAAGCAACAGGACATTTCTGAATGGTTAGTTGGTGAATT
Organism: Leuciscus waleckii; assembly: GCA_900092035.1. Classification (NCBI taxonomy): domain Eukaryota; kingdom Metazoa; phylum Chordata; class Actinopteri; order Cypriniformes; family Leuciscidae; genus Leuciscus; species Leuciscus waleckii. The sequence goes on along the minus strand of FLSR01004880.1, from coordinate 17,627,195 downwards.
TATGTAGCTGATGTGTAGTTATCTTCTAGTCATTGATTAGCATATTTTGTCTTGATAATCTATACATCGTGTTTCCGGGGGCGGGGTTTATGTAAATTCTAGGATTGGTGATGTCACTAACCCAAGAGGAGTGTCGTGTAGTCCTACCAGCCGTTTGTTGTAGCAATTTCTTTAAAAGCAAGTATCTCCCTTTGCTTTGAACTTTGAGCGTTGTAACTTTGCAGATGTTGTTTATGCTCAAACAGCAACATTACACACTAACTAAAGTCACAAAAGTGACATAATAATCAACCACCCCTTTAAAACTATAACTTCTGAGGCAGAGTAACGGTTTAATGATCTACAGCAAAATAGAGAGAGCTTAAGTGAAAACTAAGCACATATTTAATTACTACAATAGTAAAATGTTGGTCAAAAACGTACATTTACACACAAACTGACCAACAACCGCAACTTTCAGACGCCATCTTTATTTTTCATCTTAACTGTCACAGAATGGAAGCACAGGATTGTGGGATATCAAAGGCAGCGAGGGATACATCTATGCTGCCTTCAAAAATCATGTTATGAAGGTATCTCAGGAGACAGGAAGTGACACTTACATTGGATTCGGATGTGCTTTGGATTTGAAGGCAGCATTATTAAGCTTTTGGACACAGCAAGCATCTCCCATCTCATTTTTGAATGAGCAGCTGGAAGAAGTAGTAAAGCATATACATTTCAAAATAAGGGTCCCAGTGTATTTTGGGCATATTTATAACCAAAAGTAACGCATTATGCATAAAATATTATTTTTCTGGATATTAGCAGTATTTTGTTTACACAATACACCGCATCTTGCATTTAACACATTCAACATATATATTTTACTAGTATTGGCACAATAATCTTTTTTTAATGCCTTTCTATAAACGCATTATAATTATATCAGCAAAATTCAATATCAATCATTTATATGAATGGATATAATTGTACATAAACCAGTTTCAATGCATGTATAAATTGAAGAATCTTGTACAGTAGTTACCCAGTGTTATTTTAGTTTTTTATTTTAGTTTTATAAATTTTTTATTTTGAATTGGCTTTTATTTTTATAGATTTTTTCATGTTCGTTTTAGTTTGTTATGTCCTGTAGTCATTTGATTTGTTTTTATTGACATTTTTTATATTGCTATTTAACTATAATTTATGTTTATTTCAGTTTATTTTTAGTTAGTTTTATTTTCTATTAATTTCCAATTCATAATTTTAGTGTTTCAACTTAAACTTATTTTAGTTTATTGCCAAGGAAACATTTCTAATTTTCATTTTTCAAATAATATTTATATTATATTTTATTTCAGCTTAATGTCAATTAACCGAAATGTTTTTTAATAGTTTTAATTTTAGTTAATGATAATAACCTCAGCTCAGCCTGTTTAATTAAGCAAAAGAACCTGCGATACATGATTTACTTTGAGATTGTATGGATTTGTTCTGCATGGACATACAGTATTGATTATATTTATGCTGGTCTGAAACCCAACCCAAATAAAGGACCTCTGCATAACAAATTAAAGCGACACTTCAGGGTGTCTGAAATCTCCTCTCAACAAAAACACATGCACATACACTCTCTCTCTCTCTGCTTTTCAGGGAGGTGATCGAGAAGAGGCCGGAGAAGTTCAAGGTGGCGTGCTTGACAGATATTAAGAATCTGTTCCTCCCAAACACAGAGCCCTTCTACGCAGCGTTCGGGAACAGAGACACCGTGAGTGAACACAGGGAGACGATGAGAATGCAAGAAATTAGCAATAAATTGGTTCATTGGTCATCATATCAGCCATGATAAACAGAATTATTAGCTAACTTATCAGTCAAAATGGTTTGCATACGTAATAAAGTTGATCTGTGCCATGTGTAGTTTTGTAATCTGTGTTTTGTAATGTAGGACGTGTTTTCCTATAAGGAGGTCGGTGTTCCCTTAAACAGAATCTTCACTGTCAATCCTAAAGGAGAACTGATCCAGGAACATGCCAAGACCAACATCTCATCGTGAGTACCAAGGCCGCATTAATGCACGGGCTTACCTGGGCTGAAGACCAGGGTCCTCCCATGTTCAGGTTCATGATGAGCTGAAAAGGTTATATTGTTTTGTAACTTGTCAGATTTTGTCGCTGTATGTCGCTAGTCTCTATACTGTGAAGTCGCTTGTGGGCGTTGGTAGTGCTGTCGCTCTAATGTTATTGGTAGACTGCTCGTCTGGCCACATCTATACAAAACACCATCACAAGTGATACAACTATCTAACTATTTAATATAACTAGGAATTAGGCTCAAAAGAAACAGTATGCTGTTGGGAGAGTGTTTTTATATTACCACACAGGAGTGTTCAGTGGATTAAATCATTTACTAGATTAACGATTGATCAATCTACAAATTAAACTCACTCATACTGTCATAAATTACTAAAACGTCATCCGAATTTGACAAATAATAAATTTTCTTGTCCCTAATAGTCAACATAATGCAGGGGAAGCTGTAAAATGAACTGCAACAGTGCTAACTTGCATCATAAAACTACAACACTCGAACTATAAATGTATGAATTAAACTCACTGAGATGTCGACAGTTTCTTTTCCATGCATCATTTTATTATATCCATGTTTGTGGTTAGTTACAGTCAAATCATATAAAACAGTGAAATCGCCCTTGAACTCTTCTGTCTTGCCTGCACTGACTGCACTCGAGACGGTGACGGGAGCTGAGCTCCACTGAAAGGCTTCTTTCCTATTGGTTGTCGCTCGCGAAAATCGCTTCTCATTCGCATAAAGTTTAAATTTAGTTGCTGTGTGTGGTTGTTAAATAAAGTGTCTTGTGTTTATGTGCTCAGTGATATGTTAATAACAATATTAAAATTAAAAACAATATTAAACAACTCACTGATGTAGGTCTCGAAAGAAACTAATGCATTTTGTGATGTAGATTACCTAGATATTACACTTTTTTAAAATGAGACTCTATAAATCGAGGGGATGGGGGGCCTACAAAACCTCTCAGCCCCGGGGCCTAACATAAGGTTAAGGCGGCTCTGGTGAGTACACACTACTGACCAGTGTTGGGGAAGCTCCTTTAAAACTGCTGTTTGTCAAGATACCAGCTTGACTCAAGACAAGCTACTTAAAAAAAAAAAAAAAACTAAAAAAAAAGCTAATTAAAAAAAAAAAAAAAAATGGTATCTATACAAGAAGCTACTATCAAAAAGTAGTAAACTATCTCACTGGGCGTAAAATATTTACTTAAAGTTCCCCTGAGATTTGAAGTTAAGTTTAAATTTAACGACACATTTGGATATTCACGGTTCTTTGATGATGGTCACATGACATGCTGATAATGGTCACATGACATTCAAGTAAGCATAAAATATTTAATCTTTTTTTGTAATTTTTATGTTTTATTTAAAAAATATATTTAAATTAAATTATTATTAGTAGTTATTAAAACAATTATATATTATAAAAAACCGTTGCAAGTTGTACTGCAAAGCAACAATTTATATTTTATAATAATTAATAATAATTATACACTACAAGTTACAATACTAAAGTTTATGTCTTAAATCTTTACTTTCAAATGCTTAAACCCCTGCGCTTACAACATTTAAAATCCTCTGGCTTTATTTTGCCAGAATACTGGTGAAATTATGTAAAGTGACCGTAATTACGATATTTCAACTTATAAAAAGTGTTCACATCCTCGTAGAGATCGTAATTACAACTTGTAAGCTGGGAAAAACCTCCTACTTGTACCACCTGACCCCTGCAGATTCGTTTAGGTGTTGATAGTGTTGTCATATAAACGCACAACAGCACAGAGTAAAACGTCACGTGTTGTCATCGTGAAATTACAGTAATTACAACATGAAGTGAACACAGCATAAAATCCTGTCCACAAAAATTTAGGAAATTATGCAAATATAAATATATAGAACCTAGCATACATTGCGTTGCCATAAAATAAATCAGTGAAATGTTATTTGAAGTGGGTCATTTACAGTAAATAAAGCATCCAAACAAACCAATTCACTAAAAAGAATCAATGCTCGATATGAGAGAGCGCTTAAGATGAGATGTTTGATTATTACCTCAGTTTGCTGGTCTGTACAATCAACACTGTTGCACACACAACACCACTACTATTTCTGGAAAAACTACTTTGTTATGAAAAGAGCTAAACTACAGTAGTCACACTACTGATAAAGCCAGGTGTGTTACTGCTTTTATTAGCTACTCCCTCAGTTAGCACTGTGTGTGTGTGTGTGATTAAATGCTTTATATGAATGAGTGTGTCAGCTGTGGTTTACCTGTGCAGGTACGTGCGTCTGGGCGAGGTGGTGGATCACGTCTTCCCGCTCCTGAGGCGCAGTAGTTCGTGTGACTTCCCCTGCAGTGACACCTTCAGCCAGTTCACCTTCTGGAGAGAACAGCTCCCTCTGGTGGACGGGCAGATAGCGAGCACTGCCAACACCACTCGCTGAACAGCTGCACGGATCTACTCACGACGTAAACGGCACAGGAGGCAGAAATACAAATAAAACAGACTGGCTAATAACCAAAACTGAACATAGGCTACTGAAATCAGTCAAACATATGAAAATCACTCGCAAAATTCATGTGTTGGTCTGGACCTTAGAAAAAATGCACTTTCTTTAAAAAAAATGTCATTTGTGATTTATAGTATATTGTACAAAACTTTTTTTAAATGTACCTTTTCAGTTTTGCTTGTGATCACAAGCTTTGTGTTGAAAAGCATCTGTTAATATATGAATGAAACTGAATAATGTTACAATTTCACACAATTTGAAATGTCCAGGTCAAATTTCACTCCAAAATCATTATTTTGCAAAAAATAAAGTAGAAATTATATAGATACAGTATATATATATAGCATTTTGTGACAATTAACCACCTATTTATTTACTATAAGGTTAATGGTCCAAAAACACAGTATATTTTCTTTATGCAAAATATGACCCAGACGTTTCTTGAACAGTTTCTGTGAGATTGACTCTTTTATTCTCGGAGAAATTAAAAAATAGCAAAGGAGAGAATATAGGATATGTTACATTTCTTTATTTTTGAATGGATATCATTGAACTCTTAACATGGTACCTTTTTGTTAATGTAGCACACTTAGTAATATTTTATCTGTCTGATTATTGAAACGTTCTTCTGCGGTCATATCACAGCCGTATTCTGATATTCCTGCCTTCATATGTTTTTAACCAGCACTTTATGTGTTAAATTAAGAAAGATATGCTGTTATATTTTCTTATGAATTAATAATCATAACCCTGCTTGGGTTTCTTCCATTTTATTATGGTTTCAGTGAGGTTTAAAGATTTAGATATTTAGTTTATGAGACAGAATTAGTTTAAATATATGCTATATTATGTAGCATGATGCTGATTATATAACTATGTTTTTTTTTTTTTGCCCTTTTATTGAAAATTATTTAGTAATTAAATAATTCGTTTTTGGTGTTTTTTCTTCTGATTTTCTTTCAGTGAAAGAGCAGTTGTTCAGATTCTCAGGTGATTCTTCTTTGAAGGAAAATCCATCTGTTTCGATCTTCAATAAAATACTGCAGGAAATATACCGTGTCCTCATCATTTAATGCCTCAGTTTGTTTAATTTATCGATAAATGAATATATCTGAGTTTGAACAGTAAATGTTTATTACCTTCCAGTTTATACAGGTGCTGAAATTCTTCACCATAAGATCAGAATGAGCTAAAACCAGGTCAGAAACATAATGGCATATGTGATCTGCCAAAGTTAAAGTTTTAAAGTGTTTTATATCGCTTTTATTTTGTGATTATTTTAATTACTTTCTGTGTAAAGTAAAGCACTTTGAATGACCATAGTGTATGAAATGTGCTATATAAATAAACTGGCCTTGCCTTGCCTTGCCTACAGCTCATCAATAATAAAATAGCATTCATTCATTCATTCATATGTAAGTTTTTTCCTAATAAAATTAACATTAAAATGAGTTTTAATTCGATTTTTGAAACAGTTCATGCTTTCCCGCATGAGGAAATAAAATTGCATTTGAGCATTTGATTTATCAATTGAGCAGCCATATTGAGAGTTTGATTTGTATTTAATATAAATATATAAAATATATTTAATTTCTAAGCACTTGAATTTGAATTTTGTTAGGAAAAAACTTCCATACATTCATTCAAATCTTTTATAAAAAATAATGTTCATTGTATTAGTTCGTTCATTTGTGTAATAAAAAACTGATTATCTTTGAGAGATTGGAGATTATTGGGGGTGACAGGTCACGCGACAGAGGCGTTCCCGCGGTGCGCGCGCTCATTGGCTCTGGGCTCCGGTCCGAGTGTCGGACTGTGGGTTCAGTGACTGACTCTGATGTCAGAGGAGGGGGAGAGGAACACCTGCTTCTGCGTGGGACATGGAGCGCTTGGTATGAACATGATATGTCTGTTGTTAAGTTATGTTTGTATATTTATTTGGTCTGGACGTGCATTATAATACCGTGTAACGTTACACACTGAGAGCGACATAACGCAACAAAACAAAACTATATCGCTCTCACTCATAATCAACGAGGAACGCTTGGAGTGTAACGTTACCGTTACTCTTCGGTGATTATAAGGCCATCTAATGATGTTTTTGTGGCTGTATGAACTCGGTGTGACAAGGCTTTTTTTTCGGTTTCTTTATTGAAAGACACGGAAAACGAGCAACAAAACAACACAGTAAACGTTAAAAACTTAGCAAAATTACGCAGGACGCGCTTCTTCAAAATAATTCACCTCAATTGAAAATAAATAATTTAACTTAGTTAAATCTTTTATCAGCTTTTAGAAGTTATTGTTATATTGTTATAGGTTATTATATTTTTATATTGTTATAGGTTATTATATTGTTATAGGTTATTATATTGTTATATTGTTATAGGTTATATTGTTATATTGTTGTATCGTTCGCGCTGCTCAAGTCAGTTTAACGGTTTATTTTTATAAGCTCGTGTCTCATGAGCCCATTCACAAAGTTAAAATAATGAGAATTATCACAATTGTATTTGTTTTGTTTTGTTTTACCCCTGTGCGTCCTTATATGTACACTTTAGGTTTTTTTTCCAGATAATTTTGCCTGTGTTAATGCCAATTGCCAACTGCATACATTTGGGCACACGTGTGTATTTTTATTGGAAATGTTACTATTTATCCCCAATTTCGTTTAATAAATCTTAATAAATTAATCAAATGTATACTAGGTACACAAAAATAGCTACACTTAGGACCTTAATGTCCCCATTGAAACCTAGATACACATTGACTCATGGGGACTAGTGTCACCGTGGGGACCTAAATTGAGGTCCTCATGAATATAAATCATACAGAATGATTTTTTGATTAGTTTTTTTGTTGAAAATGTAAAAATGCAGTTTTCTGTGATGGGTAGGATTAGGGGTAGGGTTAGTGTAAGGGGAGAGAATATACAGTTTGTACAGTATAAAAACTATTATGTCTATGGAGTCCCCACAAAGATAGTAAACCTGATGTGTGTGGGAAAAAAAACTCTGCAGATCATAAGTCCCTCCACTGTGTGGTTGCTTTGCTGGAGCTTTGCTGGCATCTAATGGGGAAAATTTGGTACTGCGCCCAAACAAATCTTACTAAAAGCTTATTTTTTGAGATATCAACCTCAAATTTGGAACACAACTGTTTAGATTTATGGCTTTGATGTTCTTGTAGTTTTTGAGTTCAACATGTTACATACAATATACAATATATAAATACAATATTTAGCTTTCTTGTTGATTGAACAAGCAATATTGTGTGTATTAGAGTGCTGAAGCACTGAGTGCAGAACCTGATGGCTTCTTTGACATTTTGGAGGAGAGGAGGCGGAGCAATGACTTAAGCCACGCCTTGCGGACCTTCAACCCTCAGCCATACCATGGAGCCACACCCATTTCAGCTGCCGCTCTCAGCAGGACGGTGCTTGAATCCCAGTACCTGACCTACGTCATACAGGAGGTGAGAGAGAAAGAGTGAGATACAGTAGTTAAGATGTCATAGCAGTTTTTGTTCACTGTTTCTTGCTCACACTCACAGATCGTGGTTGAGTGCAATGAGCCGCGTGAGGCAGTTCTAGAGGAAGCGTCTGCGTTACTGGACGAGATGAGTCAAAACCTTCAGCTGGGATTCATTCGACTGCTGGGCTTCGCAATGACCAAAGTTTTTAAAAGCGTGTTCAGCTCTATACATGTCAACGAGGATGGACTCACACGTGTTAGTGTTTTCCTGTCCTTTCCATTCATTAAAAATGAATTTTCTTTTTTTTAAAGGAATGCTTCACTAAAAAATTTGAATTCTGTTATCATTTAGCTCCAGCAGGCCATTCAGGAGCATCCCGTCATCCTAATGCCCAATCACAGGAGCTACATGGACTTCCTTGTTCTGTCCTACATCATGTTCACTTATGACCTCTCTCTCCCCGTCATTGCAGCCGGAATTCGCAAGTATCTACAGATTTTTGTTGCAGTTGTTGGTGGCCAAATCTCACAGTCACATCATGTATTTTTTAATTTTAAGGGTGCACCAAGTAATGCCCAACACTTTAGACAAATGTTTGAAATGACTAAAGCTGTAAGGTGGGCATCCCCTCACAGTGGCCACTAAATGCTGTCTGTCAAAACATAAACACAAATCTGCTTAGTGCATCATTAAAGATGGATTTAAAACTTAGTCAAATATTTCTCTACTCACCTTCTTCCAAATCTCCACCTTTATTTCTCCAACAGCTCTGATGGGGATGAAGCTGATTGGTGAGATCTTTCGACGGTCAGGCGCGTTCTTTATCCGTCGTGCCATTGGCTCAGACAAGCTGTACTGGGCGGTGCTGTCTGAGTATGTCAAAACGATTGTGCGGGTGAGAATTTAGTGCATTTAGATTATTATTTCTTCCCCCCCCCCCCCTTTTTTTAAAAAGAAATTATTATACACAACCATTCAAAAGTTTAGGGTCGGTAAGATTTTTAATGATTTTAAAAGAAGTCTCTTTTGCTCACCAAGGCTGAATTTATTTGAACAAAAAATACAGTATAAACAGTAATATTTTGAAATATTATTTAACCTTAATAGAACTGTTTTATATTTGAATATATTTAAAAATGTAATTTATTGCTGTGATCAAAGCTGCATTTTCAGCATCATTACTCCAGTCTTCAGTGTCACATGATCCTTCAGAAATCATTCTAATATGCTGATTTGATGCTCTAGAAACATTTCTTAATATCATCAATGTTGAAAACCGTTGTGCTGCGTGATATATATATATTAGGGCTTAGAATCAATACATTTTTTTTTAACTAATTAATCGCACAATTTGCTGTGATTAATCGCAATTAATCGCATTTCCCCCCAACTTGTAATCATCAATATTTAAACGTAGAATCACTAATTAAATTAAACAACACACAAAAAAGAAAAATGTCCACACAAATTGCACAGAAAATAGCCCTATATTAAAATATTAAACATCAATATATCAATATATTATTCTTCATTCAGTTCTATGCAACATACTCAGAAATGATCAAAATAAAGTATAGTCATACAAAGCTATTATTACCAGAGCATGTGATCAGAGCAGGTAATTTTACCATTGTTGCCCAGCATGGCTATAGCAGCTCAGCAAACAGAAGTCTACACTGAGAAATTTCACGTTATTTGAGCGGACTTTGCTTTTCCAGTGCGTGATGGTACATGATTCGAGCGTTTGGGTTGTTAACGACAGAGCAGAACGCGCAGCGCAAACACGGAGCGGAACATTGAGCAGAGAGACACACACACACATGGAACGGAGAGCGCAGCGCAAACACGGAGCGGAACATTGAGCAGAGAGCGCAGCAGCGCGCCGACACACACACACACACACACGGAACGGAGAGCGCCGAGCAGAAAAGACCCGCTTGTGAAGTTACTAAACAAGCTGCGCGAGAATGAAACCTAATCGCCGAACATGCTGGGGCGGGGCGGCATATTTTCGGCCTTTTCAATAGCAGCCGCAACAGGAAGTAATTAAAACTAGGCAAAAAAGAGTGCTGCGTCAATTGCGTTTTTTTTTTTTAATGTGTTAAACATCTCAAATTAATCGCAAAGATTAACGCGTTAATTCCCCCAGCCCTAATATATATATATATAGTATACCATACCGGGATACATTTTTCCAGGATTCATTGATGACTAGAAAGTTAGAAAGAACAGCATCTTTTGTAACATTATTATTGTATTTACCGTCACTTTTCATCAATTGAATGCATCCTTGCTGAATAAAAGATAAAATATATCTTACTGAACCCCAAGCTTTTGAATGGTAGTGTATTTGTTAGCACTGATACTCACAGTAGCAGTTTTTCTGCAGACAGGTTATGCTCCATTAGAGTTTTATGTTGAAGGATTACGGAGTAGAACGCTGAAATCTCTCACACCAAAACTGGGTAAGATTACATTTAAGACAGTAAGATGGAAATGTGAGGCTCTTCGTGTTCTTGGTCCCTGAGTTCTGTTTGCATCCTCACAGGAATGATGCACATGGTGTTGGAGCCCTTTTTTAAAGGAGAGGTGTTTGACATCAGTCTGGTCCCCATCAGCATCAGTTACGAGCGTGTGTTGGAGGAGTCGCTTCTCGCTCATGAGCTGCTGGGTGTGCCTAAACCAAGAGAGACCACGGGGTATAGCTAATAAAGCGAGCCGAAGTCTCATGCATTTCAAAATATGAGGAATGAACTTGTTGCTGAGCTGTTGCTGTGATATGCAGGGTTTGCTGAAGGCCAGGACGGTTCTGAAGGAGGATTACGGCTGCATGCATGTGTGCTTTGGAAACCCTGTGTCTGTTAGAGACCTGGTCAAAGGAAAGATAAACCGCAGGCAGTACAATCTGGTACCCAGGTAATATATACACACGTGACAATTAAAAAAAATAATAATATGTGAAATAGTCTGCATTATGCTGTGATAAATTATTAAAAGGAATAAAATTTTTCCTTTTGTATTTGAGATATAAGAGGTCTTTGTTTCATTAAAACTTCCTGCAAGTTTCATAGCTTAAAATGTTCTCCTCTTTCCTCATTTATTTAATCAAGCTCCAAAAACAGCTTGTTTAGATATTGTGTAATCTGTGACATCACACAGGCAAATGCATTTGCATATGCCCGCCTCCAGAGCAAGACACGAATAGCTATACATCATCACACCACTGGCCCTGCCCACTGGCGTTCAGTCGCTTAACGGCTGACACCTTTTGGCAGTCTTGTGAAATAATACGATTTAAAAAATCATGGTTGCTATTCAGCTATTACACAGTGTAATTGCAAGGTCAAGTGGACTGCATTGCATTGTGGGATATACAGTACTTCACTTCACTCTTTTTTTTCTTCTGTCTCATTAACAGAGACCTGCCCATGAAGCCCAATAAGGAGACACAGGAGTTTGTATCTGATCTAGCCCACATGATCATCCGTTTGCAGGAGAGAAATGCGGTACTGAGCGCCTGGAACCTGATGGTCGTGGTTCTCCTCCAGAACCTCCAGGGCATTGATTTGGACCTGCTGACCACCAAAACCCTCTGGGTGAGGAGAATCGCCCTGCAGTTTGGAGCCCACATCAGATGGCCCAGTAAGGATACATGTAGAGATGACATTCAATAAATAAAACCTGAATAGAACATACAATCAGCTCCTTTAAAGGAAGACGATGTTTATTAAACATAAACATGTGAGACTAGTGTGCTGCACAATTATTTTCATATTTCATCACCTGTTCTGGCCATGTTAGTGCAGTTATTTCTGCAAATAACAGAAATGTTTGAAAACTTACTGCAAAGTTCAGAGTAGCACATAACCAGAACTTCATCTGTTCTAAACAGTTGTCCCAATACTAAAAGCATAGTTTAGACAACTTTACATCACAAAAACACACATATTTGTATGGAAGACAACAATATACCCTCTGGAATGCCCCATATACTTCAATGGTACAGTAAGGACATTACTCTAAACACTATTTTGGGACAATTTGATTATTTTTTGCCTTAAAATCAACAGCAAATGCTTTCCATAGAGAAAACACTCACACAATATAGTTTGAGCTCTGTACTTCTGTATCTTTCCAAGGTTCTCTTACTAGTTTAGCGTTCTAGGTATTGTGAACAACTTGGGACGGTTCTTTAATTCTGGGACTAAAGCCAAACATGTGACTGGGATCAACAAAAACAAAACAAAACCCCCATTCAGGGCTGTTCCTATGGCAATCACACAGGATAAACAGGATAGAAGTTCTTAAATTTGTGTGTTGAGTCTTGAAGAAAGAAAAGATGCTTGTTTAAGCCCTGTTAATTACATTAATAACTTCTTCATAGCAAAAAATAATGATTTTATTGTGATATTTTTAATGGAAAAGTTTGGAAACTTCAGACTTGACCTCCCTGCAACACCTTAGCAACTGTGTAGTGGAAAAACATACCATTCTCCCCCTCTTTTTGTTTTGTAGAGCATGTTTTGGATTCTGAAGTGATGTCATCGAGCATGACCCTGCATCACTCAGTAGTGCGCTGTGAGAGGGGGCGTGTCTATTTAGTGGAGGAGGCGGGTCCAGGACCTGTCAGTCAAGAGGAGGGCGTGTGTAGACGTGCTGCTGCTGTGCTCATGTGCGCCTCCTACAGGAATCAAGCACTGCATGTATTCACACGGCCAGCTATAGTGGCAGTTGCAATCAAACAGCTGTAAGCAGCAGGACAGGTGAGTAGTCTGGCTGCGTTCCGGTCACTTTTAGACACGCACTTGCTAACTTCCCTAAGGACTTCCCCTCGGGGGAATCCCTGCCGCCATTTTGAAGTGCGTTCCACTTCGTGAAGTTTATATGGACAGACCCTCGCTCCCTCGATTTTGACCGAGGGAGCGAGTCTACTTCATATGTACACTTCAGGCAGCTCCATATACCACAATGCAACACGATTGTGACGTCAGCGCATATTGCGTTTAATTTACTCCACCACAAACAACTCTATGATATATTAATTATTGAAAAATGTTTTTTTAAACAACTCAAACACACGGATATACATGTAGAATGCTGCATTAAACAATTTTGTAAGGGAAAAAAATGTATAATAAATCAACCCCATAGTGGATTCTAAGTGATCAAGGGCTTAGCAGGTCTATTGCAAAGGTTCCGCCAGTAGTGGGCACTCGTGCAACGTAAGCGATGATGTACATCCGAGTGAACGAGACGGAGGGAAGTTAGCGAGTGAAGGGCTTGACAATTTTGGACTGGAACGAAGCCTATAAGAGTATCACAGGAAGTTTTCATAGGTTTCACTCACCCTCATGTTATTCACTGCAAAAATTGTTTTCTTCTGTGGAACATTGATATTTTAAGGAATTTCCAAGAACTGATTTCAAACTTTAAGCTTTAAAATGCATGGAGAAAAAAAGCACCATAAATGTATTTCATATTACTATGCAAACTTGTAAGGGATGATTTTCAGTGAATAAACTATACTTAAAGTCCTCATGCAATTAAAATGTAAGTTTTTTTGGCTTTTAGTATGATTATGTTATTAGCCTTAAGGTTATCTGTAAGTTAGTGTGCTCCAAAACATTGACAAAATGTACATTTAGAAGATAAAAGCGTTCAAAACTTACAGTCTCTCACTTCCGCCAATATGGATCAAATGTTTTGATGACATCACTCTGCACTTCAGCTTCTTATCAGATTTTCTGTCCAATCAAATGCTCCTAGAATCGTCCCGGCCCTACACTATAAATAGATGCTGAAGCTGCGGTGAAATCGGTCACTTGTTCACAGTTACTATTTTCTACATGTTGAATGGCACATATGGTGCAATATATAATCATATGTGCCAGTCGGCACAGATCACAAAACTTATCGGATGCATTTGAATTCTGGCCAGAATGCTCTATTTTAAAGTGATGGAGGAGATCAGGAGGAGATCAGGAGGAGAAACGGTTAGAGATGAGAAACAGCACTGTCAAGTAGAAGAGACATCATCAAAGCCATGCACCAACAAAAATTACACACTTTTCAGACTACACATCCTCAGCATGACTATGTTCACTATTTAGCTTTAGTAACAGTTTCATATTAAATCTAAAATGGTCATCTATTAGACTGTAGAGCTGTCGAATGCAGCTTTGCTGAGCTCAACGGCTCTGGACGAGCTGTGATATTGGGGAGGAGCTGATCGATATGTCCCACCCTGTCTTCCTGTTTAAGTGACTTTTATGGCACTTTTTGTGCCATTTTCTGGATCTCCCATTAACTTTTACTGTGAAAAAAGCAGCATGTACATTCTACTAATGTTTTGTGTTCCACACAAGAAAGAAATCAGGTTTGGAACGACATGAGGGGGAATAAATGATGAATTGTTATTTTTTAGCTAAACTGATCCTTAACCATTTTTGTTTCCTTTCCAGACGACGTCTTTCATCATTTTAAGTTCCTTCTGGAGCTCTTTTCCAATGAGTTTGTCTTCATTCCTGGTCAAGCGGTTCAGGTGAGTCTGATGGTCTAAATGAAGCTGTTGAACAACAGGACATCCATCTAAACATCTGCCTCTCTCTCAGGACTATGAGGAGGGCTGCTTTTTGCTACAGCAGTCCGGCGTGATCGGCCGCTCTGATGAAGAGGTCCATGTGAGAGACGACGGCCAGGAAACCATCGTCTTCCTCAGAGCCATTCTGCAGCCTTTTATTGAGAGTTACCAGGTGACTGTAATCATCTATACAATTGTCCAGGCAGTTCACCATGTTGATTGGTGAGTAACAGGATGTTGAACACGTCAGACTGATACCAGTGTGTTTAGCTGGTGTTTAGGTACCTGTGTGAAGAGAGCTCGCAGACATTCAGAGAGAAGATGTTTTCAACCAGCATCCGCAGTTTCATTATGAAGCTCCTTATTTCAGGTGTGGGGCATTTTCAGTTGAAGACTTTTGTGAAATAACCTTGATGATTATGTTACAGTCTCTCAGGTAAAGTTACGTCTCTGTCTCAGGTGAAGTTCAGTCGTACGAGGGTTTATCATCTGACCTACAGAGGAACGTTCTCTCAGCTTTGCTCAGGATGGCTGCTGTGACCAAAACTACAGTGTAAACAGATACAACACACATCTAAGAAATGAACGTTGACATTTAAATTGATTTATGAGCACAGAAATGAAGATAATAGCAATAACATGTCTCTCTTTATCTCAGCGACGACCAGAATGAGGTTAGAGTGAATAAATCTGCAGTGAAGAGAATATGGGACACGCTGAGTAAGATTATTGATTGATTTTTGTTCTGATCTACTATCTTTCGTTTTGCTGCTCTGTTGAGTAGTGTAATGTGTTGTGCTTTCTCTTCTTTATGACAGATGATGGATGGACCCCTCGAATCAGTGTAGACGCCAGACTGTGATGAGAAGAATTGGACTACAGCTACTATCAAATCTTTTATTGTAGAAGTGCTAAAAAGTATTAGTACCATATGTGTTTTTTAGTATCAAACACAGAGTTAACCTGCAGTAGCAGCTCTAGATGTAGAAATTCAGCAATTCTGGACTGTTATGGCAATACATATGATTTCATTTTGTGAAAATCATACAGACAATAATGGTATTTAACAGCAAAATATACATTTGAAGATATTCTTATCTTTAAGTATGTTTATCAAGCAATTTAATGTTTTTAAAATTTGATAATCAAATAATTGCATTAATTAAATATTTTTTTACATATATTTTTCTATGATATCATTGTAATAAAATCTTGATTACTTGATTTGTACATTCCTTCGTTGATTGATGCAACACAAAGAAACATGAAATAAGTATCTTCAAAGAAAGGTCAGAAAGTCAACCATAAATCGTTTAAACACAGATATGTTAAAGGGATCGTTCATCCAAAAACGAAAGATGAAAATCACCCTCATGTTGTTCCAAACACAAAAGAAGATATTTTAAAGAATGTTGGTAATCAAACATTTGACGGTAGCCATTGACTTACATTGTAGGAACAAAAAATACTACGGAGGTCAATGGGTGTCATCAACTGGCTGGTTACCAACATTCCTTAAAATATCTTCTTTTGTGTCCAACAGAAGAAAGAAAGTCAACAATTTTGGAACAACATATTTGGATGAACTATCCCTTTAAGAAGATATAGCAACAGGTAAATCGTTTACAGCACCTTTAAAAGAAGTTTATCAAAACTTCCAACTTAACATAGTGTACTTATGAACGATTTTTTGTTTGTTAACATAATCCTTTGATCCAGTTAATAAATAGGTTATATTTTAAATCTGCTTTTATGTCCCATTGAAGAAGAAAACAAGTCTCGAGTGTGAGTAAAATAAGACATAAATGCAATTTCTGGGTGAACTATCCTTTCAAGAAATCGTCAACCTTTTCCCGTCCTTTTTACTCCATTTTCCTGTCAATGGATCAACAGCGTGTAGGTATTCCTCCACTTGTCTTCTTTGTTTCTTTATTCGCTCCCTCTGTTGATTCTGCTCTTTCACCCATTCATCCACGACGCCTTTAAAGAGCATCATCTGTTGCAGCCAGCGCGTTGTGGACAAGACGAGAAACAGCGCCCCCTGCAGGACGTGCCTGACAGCGACACACACAGACGACACGACTGCCAGCAACTGAGAGAGAGACTCCCACAGCAAACACACTCCCTCCAGGTTATGAACAGCCGCTTTACCTAAATACGGCAAAAGGTACAATAGGCGCACTCCTTCGTCGGGAGACAATAACATGTTATTAGAGTCATTAACAAACGGCTCGATAGAAATCTTCCAGCAGCTTTGGCGAAGTGTTGAGCGGCATGACGTAGAGGCAAGAGGCCAGGTACAGCTGACACGTCGCGGTTGCCAAAGTTTGAAGAAACAAACGACACTCGTTAATTGTTTTTCCTGTGAATTACAAAAATCCTGTCTTTATTTGACAGTGCCCTTGTTACATTAGCCTATACCCCATAGTAATAACAGTAAACATGCAACTAATCTACTTCAACCAAACCTGTACATTTAGTAAATTAATATTAATCAGTACTTAAATATATTACACTGTAACAATGACACTTTAAATAAAGTGTAACCGAAAATGTTTAATAGGCCTAATATTTAGATATAGCTATTACTATGTAATTATGAAAGGAGGAAATGCAATTTCATTAACAAATAAGGTTCCAGTTGTTTACATTAATTAACAAGAACTAATAATACAAATAAAAAATAAAGCATTTAGTAACCTTAAATGTTGTTATTTACAACATCTAGCCTACTGATGTATAATAAAATCAAAAGCTGTATTTTAGTAGTATTTTTTAATGGACCTGCATGAGCTAACATGAACTAAGAATAAACAGTTGTATTTTTATTAACTAACTATAACAAAGATTAATAAATAAATACTGTAGCATGTAGGCCTATTGCTCATTGTTAGTTAATAATTATATGCATTAACTATATGGCCTAATTGTAAAGTGTTATGTGTGGCAGAATATTTTAAAACCCTCAAAAAAAAAAAAAAAAAAAAAAGTCTAAAATTTTTTACCATCCACGAATAAAAGTATCCAAATCGCCAACAGGATCCACATCCACATTTTGATGATGACTGTGATCCTCGGATAGTCGTGAATGTGGAATGACGGTCTGTTTGTGAGAAACGAAACTCAAGATAAGCAGATTCTTCAGGTAAACTTTAAGTTAAAATTTCAATTTTTTGGGGAAAAATTTTTAAAACCCCAAAAAAAAAAAAAAAAAAAAAAAGTCTAAAATTGTTTACCATCCACGAATAAAAGTATCCAAATCGCCAACAGGATCCACATCCACATTTTGATGATGACTGTGACCTCGGATAGTCGTGAATGTGGAATGACGGTCTGTTTGTGAGAACGAAACTCAAGATAAGCAGATTCTTCAGGTGAACGTCACAGTGCTGTGATAGCTATTGTTACCATATGGTGCCAGCAGTGTCATTGATAAGACAATATTCCCTGTTGTTATGGACACATTTCGAAGACTGTGATATGCATTCCCTCAATTATTAACATCGTAAATCTAGCAAAGTCTTTCACTTTTAAAATAGGTTATATAGTTCCTTGCACATCTGATTTAATCGTATAGGGGCGTGGAAGGTATTAAAATACATATATGTACCAGTGGGAATTTCTTCTAAGACTGCAAGGGAAGATCGGCTTCCCCTATAATGTCAAAAAATTTAAGGTCAAATATGTACTATTGTGTTAACATTTTATTGACTAAAAATGCGTTAGAAAACGTTAATCTCAAAGACGAGTTCGTTCAGAATCAGCTACATACATACAGCAGGTCGGCTGACTCGATTTCCTTCTCATACATTCCTGTAGCGTCACAGAGCATTTCCCTGTTGAAGCCCAGCTTCCATACAGATTTTTTCAGTGCTTCGAAACTAGACGGTCATTGGATAAATGCTACGATTATGTCCCGCCCACGGACGCTCAGCGTCTCTGGGGGTGAATGAGGAGTGGGTTGGCCCGGACTCCGGGCTTCCGCGTGATGATTGGAGGGTCTGTCGAAAGGCTGCGTCTCCTTTTGATTGACAGCGATTTCATTCAATAAAAAGTCGCTGCCACTGAAGCTATTCGAGCTCAGTCCCATCGCGGATTTTTCAAGTGATTGTCGAAAGACAAACTGCTGCTACCTATTTCTTGGTATTTGCTTGTCGAAATTGCTTGCCATTTTTCATAATACATTTCACACAATTATACATTTATACCTTTATTAGGCTATATTATTACTTAGCCTATACATTTTTTTATAATATTATAAAGTAATAATTAAAGGGATAGTTCACTTTGAAATTAAATTTTGGTATGTTTTAGCTTACCTCAAGGCATCCAAGATGTAGGTGTCTTTTTTTCCGCAGTAGTTTCAATTTTTTTATTTTTAGGTCAAACCGTTCTTGTCTGTCAGTCATATAATGCAGGTCGATGGTCACTGTCTCAAAGAGCATGCACAGAGTCCAAATTAAAACAATTCCCCATCGTCCAAATTAAACAATTCCCCATCGTAAGTACACAGTGATGGCCCAAGACACGAAACGAGCGGTTTGTGTGAGAAAACAAACAGTATTTATATCGTTTTTACCTCTTGTACATATTAAAATAATTAAAAAAGCCTATATATTATTATTAGTATTATTATTATACTTTATTATATTATTATTTATACCTTTATTATATTATTACATTTATACAATTATACCCAACTCTGCTGGCCATTGAGAGGACACTGGTCAAGTCACTGGAAAAGAAGCCTAGTTGGAACGACAGGGTCACAGAGCATTTTGAAAAGGAACGTTGGGCAGAATTTCCGTATAAATAAATGGACAATTTTTATGATGTAGGCCGAAAATGAGCTTCCCCTCTTTGAAAGACCAGCAGCCGCCACTGATATGTACACATACTTGAGTGTGTAGATTTATGTTTGTTATACATGTATAACATTTGACCAAAAACAGTCGATAAGTGTGACATCCCTGACCAAACTTAAGTTGTTTCAAGTTAATCAGTGTGATGTTGATGATCTTCACGAGTCACACCGTAAGAAAGACACGACAAGGATGATTTTAGCACAAAACAGTACATTTAATTCAAGTGTTCCCCAGCACAAGTGCCAGGAAAGAAGCCGTTGTCAGGCCGTCTCTCCTTTCACGGCGTACAGAGAGAATTATGGAAGGATGAGCTGCTACTATAACACTCCAAAGACCATCGAAACACAACAGAACTACAGCCACACCGAGAGAGAGAGAGGGAGAGTGAGGCTAAATGAGTGTTACAGCGGATGAAGAAAGGAAGTCAGAGAGAGAGAGAGAGAGACCTGTGGACTGATCAAATGGACGAGGCTGTAGGGCAATAAATATTGAGGCAATAACAATTATATAAAAAAAACATTATAGTCTGACCTTAGTACATGGAGGGAGTTTGTAGAAGGGAATGTTGGGTAATGTAGTTTTGCCATCACTTCCAAGCAGATAGGTAACAGTGTACAGTAATGCTGCCTTTAAGTCTTCCGGGGAAGCTCCCACTTACGAGTTCGAAAGTCAATCTGAAATGCTTTTAAGTGATCGGAATAAAATGTATTTCATATTTAACTTCCTGACAAACAAAAGAAGCTTTTTAGCAGAAAATGAAGGGTAAAAGATGTGCTTCAAGGGCAGGGAATGATGGAAAATTGGATTTTGTTTCCCCATAAACCAACACATTTTATAGCTAGTTTTCTTTGACAGTTCAGTTAATTGGACTAAATGCGGCCAACAATCGCAATGGAAACCAAATTATGACCAATAAGATTGATTAACTGACATGAAACTCAAAAATTCCCACAGGTAATTTGACGGCATTCGACTTGTAAATACGATCGTTCCCACGTGACCTGAAGGCAGCATGTGAATACAGTATGAATGAATGTTTTTTTTTTACTGAGAGGCACATACTACAGTAATGTCTAGGCTAAAACACATGAATCTGTACATATTCTGTTTTATTCGCCTTTCTTTTTTACTTTATTTTCATAAAGTACAAAGTTAAAATGCTTTTTTGTTAATATATTCATAAAAGAGTAAAATAATAGTGCTTTTTCAAGACTACACAACATAAAACAGTCATTGTCAAGACCAAGTCACTTCTCAACGATATGTTTCACATCATTCTTTTCTAGATTATCATTTAAGAATAATGTATAGCACCTTTTTGAAACAACCCTTCCTCACGGTCTCTCTGCTTCGAAATATTATTCCTAAAATAACCTCACGCAAGACCACGGCCTTTTCTTTAAAGCTGACAACAGGCTTACTGGTCGGCTCTCGAACGCATCACCTGTCAATCATCTTTCCCACACGGGTTCATAAATAGAAAAGAATTCTCTGGTCATTTTATTATTTGGACACGGCCATCTCTGACTCACAGCTCCACCCCTTTATTATAACAGCCATGCATACACTAGCCAATAATCACGGCAGAATGACTCTAAAAGTATTCAAAAACACCCACCACACAAAATGTAATAAATTTCTCCAAAAAAAAAAACCAAAAAAAAAACCTTATGTACAATTCATTAACCATTGAAGTCTCGACTAATAACAATCAAACCTCACGTTGCGTTACGAGATTCACCAGCCTTCACCAAACGAACACAAACAGACTCTAAGGCTACGAGCGGTTCGACCCAGCACAGTGCCACAAAGATCCTGCTAAAGGAGTTGGATCCTACCAAGCGAACCTTTAAAGGAGAACATCCTGCATTTTAGATGTTCGCTTTCAACGCCTTGAACTCTTAAAACTCTCACACTTGTTAAGATCGGTTTGATTAAATCGAACTCTGGTGCGATTGCTCATTTAAATAAGTGTGAACGCTGCCATCTGAACACTGGTGCACCAAACAAGCGGACCGAGACACTGAAAAGATGGGACTCGATCCACTTCCAAACTAACTCTGGTGCGGTTCGACTGAAATATGAACGCAACATGGACCAAAGACATGTAAACGAGCCAAAAACTGGACATGTCATAAGATGTGACCCTAAAAAGGACAGAATGCTCAAGCATGCCTGTTTTCTCTCATCATAGTCGTGATGTTGTCCATCACAGTTCAGTAAAGACATCAGAACCGCGTCTCCTCAAGCAGATCTTGGTTTGTGTGTGTGTGACGGAGGGATTCCGTCTCTGTTTTGACTCCTTTACACAGTACATAAGCTCTTTAGGAGTTCTCAGAAGGTTAAAATACCATCAATATGTAGCTACGCACACACAACGAGTGCATTTAACCCAGAACACAGCATTATTCTGGATGTTCGGTAAATGTGCAAAATAAACATCATAAAAGACGTCTTTTTGTTTTGAGTCTTTAGGTTCGGTCTTAAAAATGACATTGTTAATGCTGTGTGAACCAGGACTAAATGCATCATTTTCTCTTTCGGACCAAAAGAACCAAGAGAACCGAACTACAAGTGTGAACACACACTAAATGATATTGGAGCAAAATATGTCCGAAAATGGTTTAAAGGGGGTTGGGATGAAATTCGTCTTCAAAACCCAACAAAAGACATCATGTCGATCATGAGAGTTTTCATAAAACCCTTTTTGGCAACTAAAATGGTCTGCGTTATCTCTGCGAGGCATTTCTAGACAGAATAAGCCGATTTTTTTTGTATTTAAACATGGTAAAGTGAGAGTACCAGACACTTGTTCTCTCAAGTTACGACAAAAATGGACTGAAATAACAAAGTGTTTTGAATCACATGTGCCCAAAGTGAATTATTATTATTATCATCAAACAACAATCCAATAAGTTCAAACGTCTAAATGGCAGGATGTTTTCCTTTAAGATCGGTTTCTGAGCATGAGCTAAAGCAGAAGTTTACTATAACCTGTGGGCCATAAGCATATTTCAACATCAACTGTGATATAACCATTCAGGTTTGAATCTGAATTTAAACTGCAGAAAATAAAACTGTCTTTCAGGTAATGAGTTGGTCGACTTGCTTTCAACACGTCAGCCAACAGTTCAAAGAAATGAGCAACCCTCAAATAACAAGTAGTCTTTAATGTGCTAGTTTGATTAGAGAAACCAAAAAAGGTTTCCTTTTCCGGGTTGAAATGTGATCCGTATAAACTCTACCCTCCTGCGAGGGCCAATGTAATTATCAAATTCATACAAAAATCCTCGGTTTCGAAGCACATTCTGTGAGCACCAGAGTCCTGTTTACTTCAGGTCGGAAACAGGATTATAAAACAGCACACGTAGTAGAGTTGTACAGTAATCCAGTTTGCACGTAATCCAAGTGTGAACTCTCCGATTGCACCAGAATAGGACTCTGGATTCTGGGAGCACCATGTGACCAGCTTTTATGACATCACACAGATGGGCCACTTTCCCAGAATCCCGAGCAAGGAGCACTGTATGTATCAGACTATCAAAAACCAGAACGGTAGAAACACAATGCTAGTCAGCCTGTAGATTAGCACGCGGGCTGATGCGTACGCAGTTCAGAGAGAGAGAGAGAGAAAGGCTACGTTCACACCGCGAGAGCCTGATTCAGATTTTGTCAATATTTGAAATCCTAAATGTCTAAATTACAATTTGAATCCAATTTGGCCTCAGACTTTAACACCCCATTATATTATTTTTTTACAAAAAAAGATAATGAATTATTGTAATAATATAAATATTACACTTTCCTTTTCAACACTTTATTTAGTAGAATTTACAAAACATTTTAATTTATGGCAATTTAAATGAAGCGTGCACCTACACTACCATTCAAATGTTTGAAGGAAGTCAGGCTTCATTTATTTGATCAAAAAGACAATAAAAATACTAATATTGTGAAATATTATTACAATTTAAAAGAACTGTTTTTTAAAATGTAATGAAATTTCAGCATCATTACTCCAGTCTTCAGTGTCACATGACCCTTCAGAAATCATTTTAAAATGCTGATTTGCTGCTCAAGAAACATTTCTGATTATAGAGTTGTGCTACTTCACATTTTTGTGGAAACCGTAATGCTTTTTTTTCATCAGAATTTCCTTGATGAATAGAACGTTCAAAAGAACAGCGTTTATTTGAAATATAATCTTTTGTAACATTATAAACGTCTTTACTGTCAATATTCACCTATTAAATGCATTTGTCCTGAATAAAAGTATTCATTTACTTAAAAAGAAAAATGTACTGACCCCAAACTTTTGAACAGTAGTGTTGTTAAAAAATGCATGACCCAGTCTGTTCACACTGAAATCACAGTGCAAAAAAAAAGAAGAAGCAATTTCCCAGTAGCACCTCAATGCAGAACACGAGATCCGGGGGGAGGAGTCGGATCCAGATAAAGGGGTGGAGATTGGTAGGTTTAGGGGTAGGTTTAGGGATTAAGGGGTGGAGATGGGTAGGTTTAGGGGTGGGTTTAGGGATTAAGGGGTGGAGATTGGTAGGTTTAGGGGTGGGTTTAGGGATTAAGGGGTGGAGATGGGTAGGTTTAGGTATATGTAAGGTGGGAGGAGTTGGATCTAGATCCGACTCCTCCCCGTGGATTTCATGTTCTGCAGTGAGGACCATCTCCAGTTTCCACATAAGAAAGTGTCTCGGTTTTTACTCACACTACCTTCAAAAAAACACGCGACTGCGGTGTGAACGTAGCCGAGCTGAACCGGGAGAAGAACGCAAGTCAGGAGAGAGTGAGAACGAAGCACCATGAAGCTGCACCATGGAGTTCCTGCAACACATGCAGGAGCAAAACTACACAACATCCCTGATACCTGACTGAACAAACAGTAAGAGTGGTGGTGTCTGGACACGTGCTGCTGAGTGAAAACGGCAAGATCTGGCAGAATCGGATGCAAGTAATCCCATGCGGAAGTTCAGCTTCTGTCTGCTGGCGGAATATTGCATCAGACACGACAGGAAAATTGTAAATAAACTTCTCTCACAACGGAGTAAGAAACGGTCATCTTTACTCACCCTCGTGTCAATACAAACCTGTATGACTTTCTCTCTTCGGTGAGGGTGAGTCATATATAAATTTGAACTATTCTTCTACATTAATGTGAGTGTGTAACAGCTCTCAGCATGCATGCGTGTGTGTGTGTGTGTGTGTGTGTGTGTGTGTGTGATGTGACACAGCTCTCTCACTGTATGTGCCCCATAGGCTCCAGCAGAAAGGCATCATACGGGACTGTGTGCTGCGTTCGTATTGCTGAGAGAGAGACAGGGAGACACACAGAGAGAGAGAGAGAGCACCATAGTTGAGTTAGTGGAGTTGTGTGTGAATAGTTAGTCAACTGTAGTTTAGTAGTACCATATTAAGAGCGTAACCTGTAAACAGTGTATTGTTGATTCTTCAAGCACATCTTCTCTCTCACAGGAAAAGTGTGTTTATGCGTGAAAATGATGTTTGTGTAGATGTTACACGTGTCCTAACCAGGCATGATATGATATAAGCGTCAAGAGATAATGTTAATATGACACTTTGTCAAAACTAGCCGCGATTCGCCTGGTTTCTATACATGTACTGGTAGAAATAATAGGCAGCAGTGCTTAATCAATCTCATGTAAATATGTCTGAGGTAAAATTTCGTCCAAAAATCAAAAAACCAAAATAGTATTTTCATAACAACATATTCCACAGATTCCCCCGAAAAAATCTGGATGTTTAACTACTTTTTGTAAAATAATTATTATTCACAATGGTGACTCTCATTCGTGAGTAGGCCTAACTTAAAAAAAATGCTTTATATATATAATTTATATATATATAATATATTTCATTACAATAATGAAACGTGAGGAAATGTTTAAAAAAAATAAGACATTGATATATAATAAAATTTGGGAGGGGGAGGGAGGGGATGTTTAATTGTCATAAAAATCATGATGCAGTATATAATTTTCTTTTGATATTAGGGTGAAACATGACCTGGCACATATTTTCCGTGAGATATATAAAACATCAAATATGTATCACTGCAGCGTTTCGCTTCCAGTGAGGACAGAACAATGACTCGACGCTTGAAAAGTTTCCACATCTTTCCTAGTTAGTTCACGCTGCAACATCAGGTGAGGGGTCGGGTAACAGGACTCGCCCGGTTCGAGCATCCAGAGAGCGTCTGCTTCTGTTTCACACTAGCTAACCAGCGGTTTGTGCTCTATATTTTCACGTTCGGACAAACATACACTTGCGAACTCGCTCACATTTTGTCTCTGTCAGATGTGTGAGAGAGAAAGAGTCATCACAGTTGAAACATGACCAAAAAAAAATAATTATTATGAAAACGTCGGACAATAAAATACAAGAAAATAAAAATTGTGGAGTTATGTTTTCAAATAAATATGTGAAGTGTGGCTGTCTAGTGGGTTGAATATTAATCTTAGGATAGCACCAGCCATTCACAGGCCACGAGCAAACATGAAGAACACAAGAAGGTGGAGCTCATTGGAAAGGAAAGGAAGAAGAGAGACGTCACGACGCCATCATGACGTGAGGTGGGCGGAGCTTCAGAAACAGGCGAAGTATTCCTTCAGCGGAGCGAAGAGGTGGCGAATCACAGGCACGCTCCATGACCTTCCCAGAAGCCTTTGCCTGGCGAGTCGACTCATGTTGGACACGTCAGTGTAATGGACAGGGAAGCCGAACACTCTGAAATGCACAAAGCAGTGGATTTTACCCACAAATTAAGCCTGTTTTTAGGACTATTAAAAAGTTTTGTATTGTGACTTTTTTATGACTTTTAATTATATATTATTTCATAATCATATTATTTTTATATAAAGTAATTAGATATTATATTATTATTTTATGGCAATTAAGCACATTCTTGCATTATTATTATGCCATTCGTTATATTTTATATTCATTTTATTATTAAATTATTCATTATTAAAATGATTCATTTAAAATAATTTGTTTTATTTCTTATTGAAAGTGTAATAGTTGTTTTTTACTGGATTATTTTATATGCATTTTATTATTAAATTATTCATTATTAAAATTACTAAAATTATTAATTTAAAATAACTAGTTTTATTTCTCATTGAAAGTGTAATGGAGTTGTTGTTTTTTACTGGATTATTGTAATATTTCCTTATAATTTTTTATCATTAACAACAAAAAAGAGAAAGTACAACAATGCTAAAATTATTTATGAATATTTTATAAATTAACAATTTTTTCTCAGGATTTAATAGAATGTTCAAAAGAAACATTTATTTGAAACTGAAATCTTTTTTAACATTATGAAAGTCTTTACTGTCACTTTTAATCTATTTAATCTAGTCCTTGCTGAAGAAAGTTATTTCTTTAAAAAATAAATAATATTGATATAAATATATGAACAGTGACTCCAAAATGCACACTTACACAAGACTTAATTTTTTTATATTATTTCATATAATTTTTTTATTCATTATTATATTTTATATAAATGTTATTATTAAATTACTAATTATTTAAATGATTAAATTACTAAAATTATAAAAATGTAAAATCCACATTATTATGAAATATAAAGTTATACAGTACCTTTTTTTTTGTATTGTTACTTTTTATTTATTTATTATAAACTTCAACAAATAAAAGACAGTACTTTTAAGTACTGTTAGTATTCTCCAATTTTAAAGGATGGATATGAAAGTTTAGGAAAAGTATGCATAAGTGTCTCCTAATTGAAATATGCTTTATTTTATACTTTCTTTTTTTCCTTTCGAATTTGAAGCGCAGGTCATGTGACGGCCCTCACCTCTCCATCTCTGTGCACCACAGGATATCCTCTTTATTGTTCATATAGACGGGGTAGTGCTGGTCTTTCCTTGTTTTATTGAGTTGGAACGGGTCGTGAGGTTCGCACTTTGCCGAACTGAAAAACAAAGCCAGTACAAGAGTAAATCACTTCCCTGTTGGCCACCCAAACCTAGTGTCACGTAGCAGGTCTACTGTCATGGGCCAAGAACAACCCACTTACAGGGGAAGAGAACGTCTGATTGACATGGACAATAACCAATCACTGTCTGCTTTGTTTTTATGCGACGTTTAGGGTCGTCAATCTGAGATATTTGTGCCTCAAACAAGTCCTCCAAGTGAAATCATGTCTGGATACAGTCAATAATAATTTGAAAACAAATGATTTGAATAGTTACAAACTATCCTGAACAATTCATATTGAAATCATGATCGTTTCATGTATAATAATCATAACCACACCGTGTTTGTTCGTTGGCCAGAGGAGAACTGGCCCTCCGACCGAGCCTGGTTTCTCCCAAGGTTTTGTCTCCATTCTGTCACCTGATGGGAGTTTGGGTTCCTTGCCACTGTCGCCTCTGGCTTGCTTAGTTGGGGACACTTAATATTCAACAGTATTATTGATCTGACTGTACTGACGCTGCTGTATGAGAACTGAACTGACACTGTTTTCTGCAGAACTGCTTTATATATCAAATGAACTCATTTAACATTTGATGATCTTCAACATTAAACTGAATCAACACTGAACTGACTTGAGCAGAACAATGACACTATTTTCTGTGAAATGACCTCGGCATTTTCCTGTTATCACTGTAAAGCTGCTTTGAAACAACCTGTATTGTATAAAGCACTATATAAATAGAGGTGACTTGAACACACACACACACACACACACACACACACACACACACACACACACACACCTTAGCTGTGCGTCCATGTTCCAGACAGTCTTGCAGGTCGAGTTTATCATTCGCCATGGCAGTCAGTGGCCTGAAGAGAGAGAAAGTTTGTTCTGATTGCTTATTTCATTTTCATTCAAACTCTACTAATAATAACTAATCTCACTCATATTGTAAATTGTACGGTTCATTCCAGGTAAGTTCCCCCAGAAGTATGAGCTCTGTGCGCGGCCGACACCTCTTTAGCGTCGATCATTACTGGATTACACTGGAAGCACAGAGATATATATATATATATTTGATATGAGGAAATTCAGAAAAGTACATTCATTCTTTACAAAATGACTGTCAATGAGAGTTTCATTAAATAGTATTCGCAGGCCTTCAATATGTTTTTGAAAGAAGTCTCTTCTGCTCATCAAGGCTGCAATTATTTGATCACAAATACAATAAAAACAGCAATATTGTGAAATATTATTACAATTTAAAATAACTGGCTTAAGTGTGAAGAGATGTTAAAATGTAATTTATTCCTGCGATCAGAGCTGAATTTTCAGCATCATTACTTCAGTCTTCAGTGTCACATGATCCTTCAGAAATCATTTTAATATGATGATTTGCTGCTCAAGAAACATTTATAATTATTATCATTAACAATGTTGAAAAAAGTTATATATACTGTGACTCCAAAATGCATTTGGATGCTTGCCTGAATGTCAAAAAATACTAATACTATATTTACATTTATAAATATATTGATTTAAAAACATTTTTGTTAACTGACCTAAATAAATAAATAATTTAAAAATAAATAATCATATTGTAGTCACATGATCATGGAGTTGTCTGTGTGATTAAAACTGAATTGTGAATTGATGAAAACAATTGATTAAAAACACTTTTGTCAACAGGAAATAAAATAAATATCAATATCAGCATCCTGAATGTAACTGCATTAGATCAAATAAAAGGTCCCACTTTATATTAAGTGTCTTTAACTACTATGAACTAACATTTAAGTTAACTGTTTGATCCAATGCACTTATTGTGTACACATGTTTTTACATTGTACATGTGATTAAAGAATTTCTGCAATTACATGTATAATTAGACTGTTGATCCTCCCTTTCCCATCACCCTTAAACCTATCCACACCTGTCCCTAAACTTACCCACATCCCACTTCAATAAAAAATAATTCAGGTTTATTGATAAAACAATAATGTCGAAAATTAAGATAAAAATAATTTACTAGGCCTACTTTGTGTTCATCAAATGTGAAATTCAAACATTTTTCATTGTCCAAATCCATTTTGTGCTCACTGTACATAAAGACTGTTACATGTACAACCACAAGAGGGCAGCGCTGATGAATAGCACACATGATTCACTTTAGGCATGAATGTATGTGTGTGTGTGTATGTGTGTGTGTATGTGTGTGTGTGTAAACACACCTCCAGAAAGCGTGAAATGTCTCTTTTGTCACTGACTCCCATGGCAACGACATTTTCAAACAGCCAGAAGAACGGTCGGTCGTCTCCGTTTTTGGGTCGCGCTTCGTGAAGCAGCCGGTAGAACTCAAAAAACAGGCGCCCGGTGCCCTCTGCACAACACACACACACACACAGATGAACACTTACTACAACACAAATGCATCAATACACACTAGAGCTGCACGATTCTGGATAAACTGTCATGATTCTCCCAGGATTCTGAATAGACAACTAAACAAAACATCATTTACTAGAGGTTCTTCTGACAAAATATTAATTGCTGCAGTCTATTTAAAAAATATATTTAATTAATTTGAAGTTATTATTTTTGTTAAAATTGGTTTAAGTGAGTCAATCACCCATAAATACTTCACTTGTTTCAATACCGGATGAATCAGCATTTTTGAATGATTCAATATGTCAGTTTTTTTAAAGTCACTTGTCGCCACCTACTGGTGTAACGATGTAATGATACAATCTTTATTTGAAGCATCAAGTTGTTTTCAAAAGGTAATTTACTTTATTTAATCGCTGTCGTAAACATCAGTGTTTATATCTGAACTATAAACTTTTATCCCACTTCTGATAGCAAGTTTTCAAAGATTAATCGTACAGCTCGAATACACACACACACACACACACACAGATGTTGTGGTTTTGATGCCGGGAATGGATCTCAAACTGGGTGTCGTACCGAACAGGCCTTTCCTGGCAGGGTTGACGATGGATAGATCGTACACGGGCTTCCACCGATCACAAGATCAAAGGCCCCCACTCCTGAATCTAGAAACACGGGACGGCAAGCAGAGAGGGACATCAGAAGTGCGTCCAGGAGAAAACACAGTGCGAGACAGAGAGAAAGACACATGCTCACATGCTTGCGTGTGACGTTCCTGACATCGCCCACATACATGATCCGTCCATGGTGTCGCACGATCCCCACCGTGATGGAGTCCTCACACACCTCTGATGCCACATAGCGCTCCACCTGAATACCCAGATCCTTCAGCACCAGCAGCCCTGACAGCAGAAACACACATATTCACGCTAACACATGAAAATTCTCACTGAAAATTAAAAGAAAAAAAATATGTGCAATGTTGTTATAATTTTATTTACATTTTCTAACGTTGTGAATTGACTTTAAATTTCACTTCGTATTTACATTGATGACTCGAAACATTTATTTATGTCAGTTAATTTTAGGTTCTAGCAGTTTTAGTTTTCATTTTGATATTTAGTTAACACTTAAAGGGATAGTTCGCCCAAAAATAATCATAATTTACTCACCCTCATGTCGGTCCATACCCGTAAGACTTTCGTTCATCTTCAGAACACAAATGAAGATCTTTTTGATGAAATCTGAGAGCTTTCTGTCCCTCCATTGACAGCTACGCAACTACCATTATGACGCTTCAAAAAGTTCATAAAGAGATCGCAAACTAATCCATATGAACTGAGCAGTTTAGTCCAAATTTTCTGAAGAGACTCGATCGCTTTATATGATGAACAGATTGAATTTAGGCTTTTATTCACATATAAACATTCATCAATTCACACATCAGTTGTGGTAAACAGAAGCTCAAGCGAACATGCGAGAACCGATGAGGTTCATTCTCACGCATCAAGCAGGTTCAGTTGAGCTTCAGTTTATGTTTGTTGATCAATGTTAATATGTGAATAAAAGACTAAATTAAATCTGTTTATCATATAAAGCGATCATGTCTCTTGTGGAGGATTTTTAATGAATAAAATGGTAACTGTATATCAAAATAATATGTTTCTAAATCTAACCTTATTTCTCTTTTTAGGCCTAACATGATAACACTTTGAAACACAATGTACTAAAACGTTCTGTCCTGTGTTTTTGAACGTTGTATGTTGTGTTGCCATGCCCCTTTGACTCTGGTTGTGTGAGTGTAAAAATAACAAATATGGGAAATGAAACTAGACAGATGACTAGGTTTGAACCTTGTGATTAACAATGAAGTAATCATTCAAACAAAGTTTGCTTTACCTAGTAAGAAGGGTTTGTCTATGAAAACCAATCAAATTGTGGGGAAATTATGTAATGCAGCATGACATTTTTGCCATACCTCCTTATTCATTTTTTATGATTAACAGTTTATTGTTTTTCAGAACATTTAAACACACACACAAATCCATCAGAAAAATGAAGCAGTACACATACAACAAAATAGAATGAAAGGAAGACATAACACGACCATAGACAAAAACTCTACTATAAATACATTTTAGAAAATTATAAAAGAATAAAAAATAAATTTAAAAAAGACAGTGATGCACAGAGCCCTTGAGTTTACAACCTTGCCTATATGTAGGTACAGTATTCTATCAAAATGTATCCATCAGTCATGTTTTCTAGTTAAATGCTATGTTTATGAGCCTGAACGCCATTAAACGTCCAAAGTGTACGAATGATACTTCCCCCATTTCAAGTTATACTCCTCCACTTTATCAAGCAACCTGTAGGACAGTTGTTCAAGAGCAGCCAGCTGACCCAGAGCGGAGCGCCACAAATCCAGTGCAGGTGCAGAGCCATACCTCCTTATTCTATAATAACTGTTGTATTCGTGTTAGCTGGTGGGATTCTCAATGGAATTTGTCTGAGATCCTCCGGCCTTGCTTCTTCTTGGGAGAGATTCCCTGAGAACTGCTCGGAAACTCTTCCGGCCGTGACTAAAGCATTTAAAGGACATTTGCTGAACTCTGTTTGTCGATCATTGCTGCGCAGTAAGAAAGCTAGTTAGGGAAGCAAGTAGTTAGGTAGACTATATAAAACGTCAATGGAGACGACCCAGGGAACGTCGATTCGAGACGACCCAGATAGTTAGGTTTAGGGAAAAATCTCTTCAGAAAATTTGGACTAAACCGCTCAATTCATATGGATTAGTTTTACGATCTCTTTATGAACTTTTTGAAGCGTCAAAGTGGTAGTTGCGTAGCTGTCAATGGAGAGACAGAAAGCTCTCAGATTTCATTAATAAGATCTTCATTTGTGTTCCGAAGATGAACGAAAGTCTTGGGGTTTGCAACAACATGAGGGTGAGTAAATAAAGACAGAATTCTAATTTTTGGGTGAACTATCATCACTTTAAGGTCTTCAGGTGTGATCTCACCTGTAGCGATGCCATCAAATAAAGAGAGCACTCTGATTGGCTGCCTCTTCTCTGCCGCTACTGGAGAATACAACCTCATTGGTTCCTGAGAGGGGAGAGATAAACAGATTTTGCTTTTTAACTTCCATTAGTTAAATGTTATTTAAAAAACACTCTGTAGTCAGTAACATTATCAATTTGAATGAATGAAGAGAACAAAACTTTAAAGGGATAGTTCGGCCAAAAATTATATTAAACCCATGATTTACTCACCCTCAAGCCGTTCGAGATGCATATGTCAATCATTTTTCAAACGAACACATTTTCAGTTATTTTAGAAAATGTCTTAGATCTTTCAGTGGTTATAATGTGAAGCTATGGGGTCCACCTCCTTCAAGTCCCAAAAATGTGCATGCATCCTTCACTAAAGTAATCCATCCGGCTCCAGGGGGATAAACGAAGGCCTTCTGAGGGTAATCCGTGCGGTTTTGTCGGTACGACGGTTCCTACGCTACGTCCTACGCCGGCATCCGTCTCCCGTGAACGCGCGTCGACCGTTGCCGGAAGCCAGTTATTTTCATTTATAAAGTTTTAAATATGTATTTTTTACGACAAAACCGCACGGATTACCCTCAGAAGGCCTTCGTTTATCCCCCTGGAGCCGGATGGATTACTTTTGTGAAGATGCATGCACATTTTTGGGACTTGAAGAGGTGGACCCCATAACTTGACATTATAACCACTTAAAGATCTAAGACATTTTCTAAAATAACTGAAAATGTGTTCGTCTGATAAATGATGAGAAGTAAAATCATGGGTTTAATATCATTTTTTGGCCGAACTATCCCTTTAACTAAATTGAGCTGAATAATGACACCATCGTCTTCTGTACAGTGGCCTTAGAGCTGAATTTGAATTTGTCTCATATCTGATTAAGTTTGCATCATTGATTCTGATATTTTCCTGTTTATCACTGTAAAGCTGCTTTGAAACAATGTGTTTTGTACAAGTTGCTATAAAAATAAAGGCGACTTGACTTATTTTATACTTTATTTTGTAAGATGTCAAAGTTGCCAAACTGCTCCAAACTAGCTGAACTCACGAAGTCCTGGTCGTGGTTGTTGGCGAAGAACAGCTGCAGTCGTGTGGTCCAGTCGTCTCTGCGCCTCAGAAGCCCGGACATGTTCCTGCTGCAACACATGTAGCAGTTCCAGGGGTCTTCGCGGATAGCGGCCTGTGCCGAACCGGCCCCGACCAGCAGATCCACACACTCCACACAGAAACACCTACACACACACAACATCGATTCAGAGATCTCTCTCAGGCATTAACTACATTAATCCAGATACATTTGAAAACACATTTTTCTCTATGTTTTAAAGGTGTATTGTGTAGTATTTAGGAGGATCTGTTGACAGAAATGCAATATCATATACATAACTATGTTTTCAGTGGTGTATAAAGACCTTACTTAATGAACCGTGGGTCCCCTTACATTGAAATGCGCCAACATGTTTCTACAGTGGCCCTGAACGGACAAACGCGTTTCGTCACTATGTTATTCTTTGTGAAAAGAAGCTAGCTAAAGTATTTGCAATAACTAAACTACAAAAAATTTGCAATAACAAACAGTTTTACTAAATAATTAAGTAAACCTAATTTCTTAATTTATTTTTGTAAAGAAACCTCATTGCTTAACTGGCTATCTCTGCAGTCTCAGACTATGACATCTTTCCTGTCGGCCACCGTAACTTCTGTTGAGTGCAATTCGCAACCTCACCACTAGATGCCGCTAAACATTACACACTGCGCCTTTAAACTTTATTCCACACTGAGACGGCATTTTTGTCCAGCGAAAATTGAGATTATTGGAAGAAGAATGCCGACTTTAACGCCTATGTGGATAGAGAGCACTTTGAAATGAAAACACAGCTTTAAAAT
Organism: Leuciscus waleckii; assembly: GCA_900092035.1. NCBI lineage: Eukaryota > Metazoa > Chordata > Actinopteri > Cypriniformes > Leuciscidae > Leuciscus > Leuciscus waleckii. The sequence continues at coordinate 17,592,379 of FLSR01004880.1, read as the reverse complement.
ATATCCAGATTAATGTGGTCGTAGCACGAGATACAGAAAAAAACCCATACATACACACCTGCAGCAGTTGTTGTTCCCGCACATGAGCACTTCTCTTCCTCCACAGCAGATGGTGCAGTACGACTGATAACCGTCATCGTCGTACTGATACGCACACTCCAGGAAACAATTCTGCACGGGAACAGAAAACCACCTCAGAACCAATCAGAAGTCAGAATGGGCTTGATTGACAGGTGGAAATGTGTGCATGTGTACCTTGCAGCTCTGGCACATGGCTCCAATAAACAGAGGATGTTCAAGAGATACGTTCTGACTTCCACAGGAAATACAGATATCTGCACAAAAAGACTCCATGATGATGTTTGGAATAGCATGCTAGTGTACCATATTATTTATGCTGTATGCATACTATGCACAGTGTGCACATTTTGTCCTATGACACTCTGACTATATATATTGTATCCCACAATGCAATGTGCTCAACTTGACTTTATGTTTCTAATGTGATAAATGATCCAGAAGTAATATCAATCAGGATTTCTTTCCTGACAGACTTCCAAAAGTTAAGATATTTTATTACATTTCTTAACTTTTGGAAATACATATATTCACATTCATGCATATATTTGTAATGGTAATATTGACCACTAGCCCTTGTGTATTCCCGAAAGGAGGTTTGTGGTATCAAAATGCAGTTCTAATGTCCTAATAATGGTGGTTTACTACATACTCATGAATATGCGTAGTATGTACTTCAAGCACACAAACTGGAACTCACGCCTTGTGAGATTCTTTGCATAGAAAACAGTTTTTTTTATGTAGAAGCAAAGTATTGATGATGCCCAAATCTATGCTAAACAGTATGTTATGTTTCAAGTGAGTTTTGTTTAAAAAGAGCAAACATCCAGGGGTCAAAAGTCACATTCAACAGCAAACTCACCTTCGATATTGCGACACTTCTGCCTGACTTCATATACGAGTCTCTCTGAGGAAAACAAAACGTGCGTTAACAATCGCTGCGAAATGTGAAGACAGTTTGCTTTGGGACATGTGTGTGTTTGTGATACCTCGGGTTCCTTCATCTATAATCTCTTTTATTTTGGGTTTCTCAACACTGTTCTTCCTGGGTTTCTTGGCAGGGGGCGGAGCTGTGTACGCAGCAGCTTCAGGCTCCACCCACATCTCTGGATACACCTCAGTATAAGGGTTCCGCTCCGCTAGAGCACACACACACACACACACACAGTTACTCACAGAAATGCAATGTCTCTAATATCTCGATTGTTTTTCTACGATAGCAATTAAAAGTCTTTTGCTTCTCAGATGTTTGTACTGAGAATAAGTCCCCAGTAATTCAGAAGAGATCTGTGCTCAGATTTGTCTGCAATCAAAAGTCTCTCAGGGAATCAGTAATTTATCATCAGATTTTTCCAAGACCAAATGATTAGGTCTATGCTATCCAAAAAATTATTTGAGCAATACAATAAATAATAAATTAAATTAAAATAAATTGAATTAAAACATTTTTTATACATAAAAAATAAAAATAAATACAATTTCATCAAAATAAAATAAACATCATTAATAAAAAAACAAATAAATAATATGACAAAAAAACAATAATAAATAAAAAATAAAATAAATATTATTTATTAAAATAAAACATATACAATTAATATAATAAAATTAGGGCTTTCAACGTTAATGCATATGATTAATTACAGTTTTTCTCCATTGGTTTGGTTCATTTCTTGAAACAGAAATGACATTCTCAAAACAACATGGACAAACCTCCAAACCACTTGGCATTGTTCACAACAGAATTGAATTTCCATTCATTACATCAAATTGCAAATGTCTAAGTACATGTCTCAATGTCTCAGTACATCTTTGCAAATGATTAAGTACAGGTAGCCTAGATTTAGCACAATTCCCAAGTGAATAGATCTTGTTGATCTAAACTGATTGTTGATTCTCAGTCTAATGGTTGTTCGCTCCAAAACTTGTCAGCGTCATTTCATTGTATAAGTCATCACATGCACAATAGTCTGTTCAACTGTCAAAATTAGTCAAGAACATAATACCATGAATACCATATATGTATATATATATATATATATAATATTATTGGCCACCGGGCCCCAGGCCAGCGAGGGGGCAATATAGCTATGTGTGCTGCCATATCAGAGAATGGTTTGGCCACTCACATCCCCAGTCTTGGCCCATACAATACACAGCTCCTCATCTTCTTGGACCGCCTTCATTTTGATTTGATCCCTGAAAATGAGAGAGGTCTCGTAGGGCCTCGCCTACCACAATATGTCATTGTATGGGACAATGTGAACTTCCACCGTGGCCCGCTCATCAGGGCCTGGTTCACTACTCATCCAAGGATGGTCATGGTGTTCCTACCACCTTACTCTCCTTTCCTCAATGCTATTGAGGAGTATTCCTCTACTTGGAGGTGGAGAGTGTATGAGCATCGGGCTCAAGATCAGAAGTCCCTGCTCCAGGCAATAGACGCTGCGTGTGAGGATATTACAGGAGATCAGTGTAGGGGATGGTTGCGACATGCACGCGGTTTCTTCCCTCGTTGCATCGCAAGGGAGAATATACACTGTGATGTGGACGAGAATCTGTGGCCAGACAGACAGCAGTGTGTGGATGACCAGGAGGGTGAGGAGGACGGTGGCCAGGAGAGGGAGGGTGAGGACAGCGACCACTGAAGAACTGTTAGTTGTGAAACTCCAGCTTTATTTACAGCACTGTAGGCTGCATAATTTTCATTGTTTTTTGTTTGTGTATTCAGTAGGGTTGCAAAGTTTCCAAATTTTTGGAAACTTCTCAGGATTATTGGAAATTTTCAGAAACTTTTAGAAATTTTCAGGAAATTTACCAGAAATGTTCAGCCCCTTTGCAACCCTAGTATTCAGTATATTATGCTGTATACATTTTCTTTTTACTCTGATGTATGGAAGTTACTTTATGTGTGTGAATGATAATGGTTACAATTTCCTTGGCAGTATGAGTGCAGTGTGTGATGTCAAACCTTGGAGGCTACTCTTACCCTAAAATCCCATTTCTTTTTTTTTCAGTTTTATACACAATTGTATTCTGTTAGCTAGACAAAAAACAGTACAGTAACCATTGTTAATGAAGGACTGGGCTAAGACTGAAAGGTGTACATGAGGGATATTTCAATGGTCCTCTGCCATACTGACAAAACATCTAAGCATTTGGACTTGCAGTGCTTACACAATGCCAAAGGGACGAAGCATTTTGGGGGCACTGACTGTTTAAATGAGAAGGAAATTTAGTTTTGACACATGAGTGAACTGTTTTGGGAGAGGTATGAGCTTTTGCATGTGAACCATGGTGTTGTGCCGAACCATCCACGTTATTTTGGCAAACGCACCAAGAGTGTTGAGAACGTCCGGTCTGTTTCGAGAAATGTGCCAAAGCAATTGAGAAGGATCTTTGCCATTTCCGTGGCACTGACTTTTTATATGGGAAACAAATTTAGTTTTGAAGCATGAGTGAACAGTTTTGGGAGAGATATGAGCTTTTGCAAGTGAGCTATAGTGTTGTGCTGAACTGTAACTCCGTTTTGCCAAATGATCTTAGATTTTTGAGAATGTAATTTCTGTTTCAAGAATTGAGCCAAACCAATGGAGAAAAACTGTAAAATAATTGAATGCAAATAAATGACTGAATCATGTGAAATTGCATCATTAACGTAATTTATATCACAGTTAGATTAGATTAGTTTAAAGATAAATGGTGTATGCTTAATTAAGTGTTTAATCGCACAAAAACGGTGTGAGTAATTGCAATTAATTAGACAGCCATAAAAAAATTTTATAAATAATATAAAAATAATACATTTATAAAAATTAAATAAATTACATTAATAAAAAAAATAAAAAAATATAATAAAGATTAAAATAAATTACATTATATTGATATGTATAACTTATATAATAATATTTGATAAATGGTGTATGCTTAACTCCACGATAAGTGTGCGAAAATAAAGCCCAAAATAAAATCAATAATAAATTCATACAAATAAAATAAATGTCATTGATAAAAAAAAAAAAAATTAGAATTATAATTATATTGATATGTAATATTTGTAATAGTAATTATTATGATAAACAATAAACAATAGTAAACTATAAACAAATAAAATGAGCTGGTACCTGGTGGCGGCTCCAGGCCTTTGGCCCCGGAGGGGAGGAACCCAGCGCTGGCCCATTCAATCATCTGCCGAGTCTGCAGTTCTACACTCTTCCCCGAGTCCGAGTCGTCCGCGGACACACACACAGGGAACAGTTTTCCTGCACGCGTACTCGCCGTCTGTGCAGATCCACACAAACAGCATGAGAAAATACACACATGCTGGTCTATACGCCTATTTACATCCATGAAAACTACATGTGTAAGATCTAGTTTAGTCAAAGACATTAGTGTCACTATCAGTCAGTGAACCAGGGCAATAAATATCATGTTTGTTTCTGCATGACTTGCCTGTAAAACTTCATAGATGGCTTTTCTGTACATGGGCTGTTTGTTGTAGGTGGGCTGATGATAAGATGTGCAAAATGTACTCAAGGGCAACAGCTTTTCCACACACACCTGAGAGAGGGAGGGATGTTCACTATAATGTGTGTTATCAACACTCATGAAGGATCCTGATTGGGCGACTGACTCACCACTGAGAATTTGCCATCTCCAAACCACATGACCCAGCGGGTTCCTTCAGCGGCCCGACTGCGACTCGTCATCCACCATGACACGATCCGCCCGGGCCACCAGGAGAATCCCCGTAACTTTCCCCAGATGAGCTCTCCGATCCCGAACCCACGGCCGTCTGAGAAACATCAGCTTCAGTTAAAGGGTAACTCTCGCCAAAATGCAACCTAGTGTCTTTTTGTTAATCTACCCGAGGCGAACATTCGTGTAAAAGCTTAATTAGAATGGAAACGCCACTTTTAAGTTTGACCGTATTTTCGTTTTCGGTCGAATTGCCTTTTGAATGGGAGAGCTTGGGGCACGACTATGATAGCATCAAAAATCGCTATTTTTAAAACACTAAAAAGGCTCGACACAACATGAAACTTTGCTCTCAGTATCACCAGAGGCTCGACACATGAACTCCAGCATTGAGAACATTGTTTGTGTACACAGAGTTTACTAAAAAGAAAGATTTTGAACAACTCACTGTCTCTGTGTCCGCCGGCATTTTGACAGTCAAAAATAGGCGATCTCCGAATGCAAATGAACTGACTGATTTTAGTATTGCTTCTTATAGAGCTGGTAAGTCCCGCCCCTTCCGCTAACCCCACTGGACCTCTAGGTTGAAAAATCGTCAATGCAAGTGAATGTGAGAAAATAATTATTTTCTGGTAAATTTTTTTTTGAATTTTGCCATGAATGTGAACATATGTTGTCTGTGAATTTTTAATATAATTTTTCGTGTGAAGAATGCTACAATTCAGCGGGTAGAAGTTTGATACGGTTAGACTTTGTGTGAGAGCACTTTGTGGACTACAACCTAGTTTTTACATCAGACGGGAATCTGAAGAAAGAACAGCCCATTTGGTTTGAATGGTGACATTTGGGTACAAAACACACAGGCATCTCGATCTGTCTCCATAGATTATCGCAGCATTAGCGCCGTGATTTGACAAGTGGAGGGAAAATGTGTTATGGGGTGACGTCACATAGGCGACATGTAGTCTTTCTCGTCATGTCTTTTCCACAACTGCTAGCCAAAGAATCATACAATATACTGTCAAACTCGTAACATGAAAAATTATATTAAAAATTCACAGACAACATATGTTCACATTCATGGCACAATTCAAACGGGACCAGAAAATAATAATTTTCTACAATCACTTTCATTGACGATTTTCAACCTAGAGGTACACTTGGGGTTTTACGGATGGGCGGGACTTAGCAGCTCTATATGAGGATCCTTTTTCAAATACAAGGTCAATATTGATTTTCACTAACGACAAAACAACAAATTATCCGTGAATATATATGGAACTAAGCTTTAGGAGCTTTCCATCTTTACTCTCCTCTCTGTTACGTTGCATTCGGAGATTGACTATTTTTGACTGTCAAAATGCCGGCGGCATGAACACAATGAAGTCCATTCTGTGTAGAAAAATCCTGGAATGTTTTCCTCAAAAACCTTTATTTCTTTACGACTGAAGTAAGAAAGACATGGATATCTTGGATGACATCGGGGTGAGTAAACTATCAGCAAAACATTTTTTTAAAAAGTGAACTCATCCTTTAATGGTAACTTTTTCATAAGCCACGATCCCAGTGTTTCTGACCCATTCAATATGACTATAAATATTATGACTTTTTTATTGGGATTACTAATAAATAAAAATATAACTAATTAAGAAATAATTTGCAATAATACTAAATATTAAAGAAAATAATATATAATCTGTAATAATAATATTTATACTGTTTGTTTATTTATATTAATCACAATAAATTCTAAAATGAACGTAGAAACAACAAAAAATAGCATCTTTTTAACCAAAACTTGAGATGCAAAAATTATCCTGATAAATGCATGTAAAACATTTTTTAACATTTAATTTCATGTCAGATAACAGTTTATCTTGCATATCTAAAATAAAACTGAACTAAAAACCTTTAATTGTTTTTTTTAAAGTCAGTACCCTATTCAAAGTGCTGTAAACAACCAATGAAGAGTGACTCTTATTTTCAGCACAGATATTCACCTCGTACTCCAGATCCATCTCGGAGGATCTCGCCATCACCTTGTTGCCGCAGGCGACAGGAGGCGGCTCAGGCGTCATGGCAACCGTTGGGGAGGCGGGGTCAGTGTGCTGCTGCTGAGGTGTGGGTGTGGATGGGAGGTTATTACTGGCTCCTCCTCCTCTTCTGAGAACTCACTGCTGATTGGTCGTCCATCGTGTCACTCATGGTGGTCAGCAGGTGGGTCTTCTCCTCCTTAAAGACACGGAAACAACAAACACATGCGGTCAAAACAAGGTGTAATACAGACACAAAGGATTTTTACTCGTATTGCTTGCAAATGAAAAGCAGACACGTTTTTATGTAAACTTCTTTTGCTAGCAAGACAACACACTTGATTGTATGTATGTGTGTGTGTGTGTGTTTGGGTAAATATTGATTTGAAATCACTGTGGAAATGTAGCCTACAGGTTTTTACTGTCATGTGAGGACAAACTCTCAGCTAACAGGAGACAAGATGTCTGTGTATGTGTGTGTGTGTGTGTGTTAGACTCCAGAATTACTGGTATCATTGAAATAAATGCGTGTTTACATGGACTGTAGAAATCCAACAGTTTAGACTGTTCATAGAACCGCTTCATTTACACTTCAGTTCACATGCATAATGATTCTGAGTAAATATGCATCTTCATAATCTTTGTTTCTGTAGTCTTTTATTGCAATACCATGTCGAGTTACACTGCCATTCAAAAGTTTGGCTCAGTAAAATGTAATGTTTTTTTAAAGTGGTCTTCTGCTCACCAAGGCTGCATTATTAAAAATACAGTAAAAACAGTAATATTGTGAAATATTGTAAAATAGCTGAGCTTTCAGCATCATTCCTCCTGTCTTCAGAGTCACATGATCCTTCACAAAAGACTAGTTGTGCTTGTGCATTTAGAGTGCATGCTTTCACTGCGTGATATAGCCTATTAAAATGCATTTAAAAAAGACCCCAATATTCAAGATGAGGGAAAAAATAACTCTGTATGTCATTTAGTATAGTTAATTTCACACAAAGAGTGCGGTTTTATCTCCAAATATCAGCATGATTACAAATGTGATATAAATTCTATACAACAGATCAATAAACAAGAAGTTAATATTAAGTGATTTAAATTTTAGACACAATATTGTCTGTTTTTGCTTATTTTGCCATCGAAAATGTTCCAAACAAACTAAAAGCCACAGGACTGTTTCGCTACTGAATGAACAAATCGTTTGAATGAATGATTCAATGACTCACTCATTAAGACAGTCAAATGCTTCATTCATGAATGAATCAGGTTTATTTTATTTTATTTTTATGAATCAGGTGTTTGAATGAATCGGTTGAAGCTCAATGACTCACTCAATAACAGTAACTTGCCGCCATCTACTGGTGGTTTTAATTTCACATTTAAAATATCTTATAAAAATACTTTCAAAATATCAATATTCAACATTTTATGATTAAAACATGAAACCATTATTTATGCATTTGTAACTGCAGGTTAAATGCATGCATGTCCCTCTATGCTGCATTAAACAGTCTGTGTAAATGCATCTAAATGCCACTTCAGATGCAGCTTGTGTTTCTCCTCTACATTGCAAAGATGAATTTTGTTGATACTGATTTCATTTGATTGGTAACAGCCCTATTGTGTCTTATTCTAATTGAATTTATTGATTAAACGAAAGAATTTGACACAAAAGATTATGGATACATACGAAATCCCAGAAAATAAATATTTGATGTCAATATCAAACACCCCTCAGTGTATGTCTAGTCAAGAATAATTTTGTGCGTATTAGAAACGCTGTGGGTTTGGGAGGAGGCACACAGATTCTAATCTTTCTGAGGATGTCAACAAGATTCCCATGACTTCGAAAACAACATTACAGATCCAGCACCACTGACTCAGGAAAGGAAAATTACAAATGAGATCTCTAATAACCGTTTCCACTAGCCATTTTTCATTGTTAAATGTTAAAATACTTTCCTCATATCCCGAATAAATTACTTTAAGTACACCATTTATATGCAAGTTTCGCTGAAAAGTCTATTCGAAACATTGCTCTCTCCGTTTGAGCATCCTGACAAAAATAAAAAGTTTCGTTCTCGATGCTTAGGCTTTTTTTTTTTACTACCGTATGTGAGAGTGAAACTTTGATTCCTTTGAGCAGCTGTGGTTCCTCTTGTGTGAATTTTGCAGGAAGGTCATAAGCGCCTCATTTGACCTTTAACCCCGCTAAACGGCCGACCACAGAGCAGCTAATCGCACCGAAGCAGAGACAGTAAAACACAGAAAGACAGGCCTGTTTGACGGGTCAATGGAGACACATAAACTCTATAGAAAGTGCAGTCCAACGGTTTTTAGCACGTGAGGGATGGAAGCAGAAGATGGACCTGGTGTAAACATCTATCTCAGATGCTCAGCATTAAATAAAGGTTTAAACATGATGCATATAGTTTGGTGATCTGATCAGAAAAATAAATAATCAATCATTATACTTAGCTTTACAAATTCAAGTTCAAGAACATGAACACACACACACACACACACACACACACACTCGGTCAAACCCTAGTGAGCGGCCTTGCTTATTTTTGGAAAGAAATGAATACTTTTACTCTGCAAGAATGTATTAAATTGATCACAAATGAAAATAACGTTTATAATGTTGCAAAAAATGTATCAGAGAATCCTGAAAAAAACGCATTATGGTTTTCTCAAAAATATTAAGCAGCCCAACTTCAATATTGATAATAATCAGAAATGCATCAAATCAGCATATTAGAATGATTTCTGAAGGATCATGTGACGCTGAAGACACAGCTTAGATCACAGTAATAAATCACAGTTCACTATATATTCAAATTGAAAACAGTTTTTTTAAATTGTAATATTTCTCAATGTTTACTGTATTTTTGATCAAATAAATGCAGCTTTGGTGAGCAGAAGAGACTTTTTTTATGTAGTGTATTCAGATCAGATTATAAATATTTTACTTCTCTATTACAAATCATTCACCTTAAAAACATTAGCTTGGAGTTTTTGTACACTTAACAAAACAGGTCGCAGGACGATTTGCTCTTTTAATGGCCGTCATGAGCATTATGATTTCTCTCATTCATTTTTATGCGATTGTTCTGTCTCCTCCTCATGTCTCTGTTACAAGAGAGTTTGATGTTCGCATGCTGGAAACATACACATAAATATGATGCCAAACACAAATATTGGTTAAAATAACCTATTTGTTTTTTATCAGAATTTTTCACAGAGCAATGCATTCTGGGATCGCATCACTCGTGATAAATATATGCGATGCTGCATTCGAATTTGGCCAAAATTTCAGAAGGCAGCATAACGTTGCCGCCTACCTTTTGGAACGGCCTTTAGTCCAATCGAACGCACCAATGAGGCCTTAAAATACTCCCTAAGTAGGCAGCTCACCAGGTTCTGGAAGAGAGCTACTATCTGAGGCAGATTGCCTGTCCTCTTCCAGTCGTGTCTCCATGACGTTATAGTGGTTGTGTTGGTGGTTACCCAGCAGTCCCTGGCAAACGGCCCAGTGCACCCTGGGAAATGCGGTCTTAAAAGATTACCTAATTTCCTGCTGCAGCCCACAGTACGCAAGCTTCCTAAAAACACTTCACTGGCACTCTATAAATGGCAAGTCTTTCACTGTGCCTACAAGAGGAAATCTTTAGCAAGCTTCTCACGAGAAGTATGGGAGCGTCTCCCACTATGACCCGAACACGCCCTCTGACCCCTCGGACTCTGTGACGACCCTTGGCTTTACGACAAGTTTCAAGGGCTGAGAGCTTTATGATCGTGACCCAGGCGTGGACGACCTCTGACCCCATCCTCACCGTGACCCTAAAGTCTCTCAGGCTCATTTCTAAACAAACGTCAATCCGGTTGGTAAAGCATTCAGACACTTTATCAAACACAGTTTGGGATTGGCAATATTTTGTCTCTTCTGCTCACCAAGTCTGCATTTATTTGATCAAAAATACAGTTATATAACAGTAATATTGTGAAATATTTGTGAATTTAACCCTAACACCGGTACAATTTGAATGGGAGAAAGATATTAAAAACAAATATTTAATTCATCAGTATAGCTAGTGAGCCAACAATTTTTGGCTTATAATTTTGAGTGATAGATGTCGTATTTAATTTAGCCTATTTTTCTTAATTTTTTACTGCGTTGACAGTGTTAAAAAACAATTCTTGTAAAGCAACATTTTATATTTGTTATCACCAATCACTCTCTCTGTCTTTAGGCCATGTGTCCACCAAAGCGTTTTCAGCCAGCTGAAGTGGAAGCGTTACTAGTATCTCATTTCACAGATAGAAATTTAATCGTGTTTTGTTTCTAAATAAAATGTTTCTAAAATAATTTAACAACACATCAGCATTTTCATTGTTCTCTGAAATCAGTTAATCACTGAAATCAGAAAGTCGCAAAACATGCAGGAGAAAAAAAACATTTTGATTGTTTTTATTTTATATATACTGTATAGTTTACATCGAACTATCTATCTTTCTATATCTATATTACATTTTTATGATTTCATTATTAACTTTTCATCAACTCACGAACCGCCTGCATTTACCGCAGTTTGAGGAACCCTACTTTGTCGCATAATGGTGATTTAAGAATTTAGTGAAATTCCTTTCAGTTCAAAGTGACCATCAATGCCATTCAAAAAAAAAGCAAGAAAACGCATCATTCTGAGACTCAAACACACGGAGGAGTAAAAAAAAGCAAGAAAAAAGCATAGACTGATCTATTTTTCACTCTAATGGCTAATCTTTTACTCTATGTTCACAAAAGCATACTACTAGTAGCATGTCTTAAGTATGCAGTGTGCTTTTTAATTGTTGCATAGAATTCACAAATAACTTGCCAAAGATACTACACTATATCCCACAATGCAATGTATTTGACTTGGTATTCCTTTTCTGTGGTTTTCAACATATTTGACTTATTTGATCGCACTATCAAAACAAGAGTTCTTAAAACAAAATTACATTAAAAATGCTAAATAATCCATGCACAAAACACATGAGGTCATTATTTAGCATACAAAATCTTAAAATGTTGATCACTAATTTGCTGTGTATAGTATATAGTGCACAGTATGCACTGCAGGAAGCAGTAAGCTGGCCTGTCTTTAGAAAACTACAGAGCTACAGTACTTGTGTTTGGTTTAAAGCGACACACGTGCGCACACACACACACAACACTCATGCAAACGCCATGTCAGCATTTTCTGCCTTCATCCTCTGCTAAACACACACCCACATCAGTAAATGTGTCTTTTCCACACAGTGCACACGTACCCACACACGCTGCTGTGTCTGATCGTCAGTCCCTCTCAGGTATCTGTGTGTGTGTGTGTGTGTGTGTGTGTGTGTGTGTTCATGTGTGTAGTGTGTACGCAGGCAAAAAGACTCTTTTAAAACAGAAAAGGGGGGGAGACATACACACACACACACACACACACAATGTCTTTGTTTGGGAATCGTGGGTCACGTGACTGCATGCTGATTGGTCACAGAGGGTTTGCAAATATCGGCCAGGAAGGCGTCCATCACAAAACCTGAACGAGAGCGGAGCGCAGGCCAGACAAAAAGAGAGAAAAGAGAGAGGGTGTTTGTGCAGGTTCAGATTTGATAGTGTGTGATTCCTTCGCTGCAAGGAATTTTACGTTTCGACTGTCATTGGTGCTGAGAAAAACGGGAAGGTCCAATTAAGCCACGATTTGTTACGACCCTTGTTATTGAAAGAGACAAACACACACACACACACACACACACACACACACACACACACACACACACACACACACACACACACACACCTGCACCTAGACTTAGAAAAATATGAACCCCTCCTTAGTACCCTCAAAATACACACAGGAAGACACACACAACACACACACACAGAGAAAGGAAACTCTTTAAGAAAACAAATGAAAAACACTTTTGCAAGTAATTACATTATTCTTTATAGTGTCTACATAAACTAAACCGCTTCACACACCATGTGCGATTCTCTGAAACACACACATGTTTGTAATCAGGTCTTGTTGAAGCTGCGCCAGTGTTTGATGAGATCCAGAGGCTGCAGTGGGAGGAGTCTCCCCGACCCAAGAGAAACAGACCTCGCTGGGTGAGCCGAGGACACGGATAAACACACACTTTAATTCTTCATGACACAAACACTCATTCGGACATCGTTCTGATCTAGTTCCTAGGGTTGTTTTTGAGCATTATAACTAACATCACCCATTACCAGGTGCGTATAACACGGTTAAAACAGAGCTAAGAGCAATATGCTCTAATTGGTAGCTGAAAACATGATTGTATTAGCCGAAATATTTCACACAAGGGTGTTAATTTATGATTCAAAGTAAATCTGGAGTGAAATCCTGAATACAAATACTTAGAGAGCAGAATTATTGTCATATAGACGGGTTAGACTAATTTCAGTCTTACGGCGTACTAAAAGGCCACCCAGAGTCCGTTTGATGCATATTGAACACAAAAATCTGATTGGCCGGCTTTTATGCAAGGAGTCAAGGTGCACCGGTTTTCATCAGTCTGACAGGAGACAAAGCCGTGTTTACAAAGTTAAGATAAAACCAGTGCTTTTGAGGAAGAACTAGTTGCTGGATTTGCCAAAGTTTGCCAGGTTTATTTCTCTGAGCAAATAAACTCGGTACTAGAACTAGAATGAAACAGACTACCGAAAAATTTTGCATTTATTTGAAATAAAAATCTTTAGTTACATTGTAAAAGTCTTTACTGTCACTTTTGATCAATGTAATGCATTCTTGCTGAATAAAATAATTAATTTCTTTCAAAAAAAAGAAAATCTTACTGACCCCAAACTTTTGAACTTTTGCAAACAAAGCTGAAACATGATCGATTTGGTTTGTTAGTGAGAAAACTGATAAGTATGTTTGAATAAATATGTAAATATATAAACCATTCCTGTCAGAATGCAAGAAACTATATAAAACATACTACTTACATGTTTGAGAGACTTATTTGAATGGGAAGTAAATGGTAAACAAATAAAACGGCACAGGAATAAAATATGTATCATTAAAGGGAAACTCTTGCCAATATTGAAGTTGAAGTACCAGAGTCAAACTTTCGTGTAAAAGCAGAATTAGAATGGAAACGCCACTTTTAAGATTGACCGTATTTTCGTTTTCGGTCAAAATGCCTTTTGAATGGAGAGCTTGGGGACTACTATGATAGCATCGAAAATTGCTATTTTTAAAACACTAAGAAGGCTCGACACAACATTAAACTTTGCTCTCAGTATCACCAGGGGCTCTACACATGAACATTGTTTGTGTACACAAAGTCTACTAAAAAGAAAGGTTTTGAATGACTCACTTTATCAGTTAGTGTTTCCGGTGGCTGGAATTTTGTCAGTCAAAAGTAGTCGATCTAGTAGTCGAGTAGTTTGACTCGGGTAGATTAACAAAAGGAGCCAAGGTTCAATTTTGGCGAGAGTTACCCTTTAACACAGACACTTCAGAGCTGGTTTGAGTTTGCACTGTTCGACACACTTACACAGCACACACCTCTACAGGAAACAGGGCCTCACAATGTGGCCAAGCACTCTACTACTACAAACACACACACACACACACACACACACACACACACAAACACACACACTGTTTTAGCGAACCCAACCCAACTGACTTTCCATTGATGTTCACTTTCCACTTACTTCACTGGACAAAACACACACACACAACAGAACAGAACAGAATGCATTCAACTCAAGAGTTTCGGATCTGTACCTCTCAACAATTTACTTAAATTGTTTTCCATTCCTCATAAACACACTCATTTGCATCATTCGGCACCTTAGGCGTAAGGATGTGAGTTTTCCATTCATCTTTAACTCATCTCATCTCAACCTTCAACAGCAGCGATTCAAAACTTTCCCTCGGTGTCTCTATAGGAATGTTCCGTGTTCAATACAAGTTAAAGGGATAGTTCACCCGAAAATAAGTCATCATTTATTCACCCCCTAGTGCTGTTTTGATGTCGTATGGCCGTTTTTCTTTTATGGACCACAAAAGAATTAGAATTAGAATTAGCAACATGAAATGCGACTCATGTACCTCCTTCTCTGAGGTGAATATATCCGTTTTCACGTTCACACCTGTCAACTGATCAGACAAACGTAGTTCCGGTCCGGTGATATTTGACTCGGTGAGGAAAGTACACGGATAGTTTTGGGGATTTTAGGCGTTGTATTTCATGTCGTGTTTTTGTTCATCTTGAATTTTCACATTTTGTGCTTGTTCTGGACGAGAACGGAGTGAAATACGGCACTAATAGAGTCTCACGAACGAGCATGTCGGCCAAAGTCAAGAATTTTGTTCAAAAATACATTACATTTCTATTTGTTTTTCACCAAACCCTATCGTATACCCCCAGAACACTTTTAATAGACGGCACGTGTCGCATGAGACCATTCTGTGATACTTTTATGTTTTTCTAAAAAAAACTTGATGGACATTATATGGAGCGAGACTTCTTTATGTCTTTCATTGTCCATAATAGAAAGGGCATGACTGAAGGGAAATGATGACTTAATTTTAATTTTAAGCTGAACTATCCCTTTAAGTTCGACAGCATTTGTGGAATAATGTCCGTTTTTGACTCGTTGTTTGTGCCCACGTACACTACATTAAAGTCACGATATAATGTAAGTAGTAACAGATCTTTTCTTCCGTATTGTGACGTACACTCAAGTGAAACAGATCATCAAAGAAGAAAGAAAATGCAGTGGATGGTAAGAAAGGAGCGGGTTTATGCGGACTAAATGATTAGAGAAGCCCTGCATACATCACCAGAGAGACGTCTGACATTTAACTGGAAGATCGAGTTATGATATTTCAATTAAAAATTACAAGGTAAAAAAAAAGAAAAATGAAGAAAAGAAAAAGAAACGTATGCACAAGATCAAGCGCACACAATAAGATCAATAACATGCATTTAGAAAATAGGAATTAGGAAAAAAAAAATATTTCCATTTCATGCCGACATTACTCATAAGTTACTCACTACTCACACATTACTCGCTACCACGATAAAATAATTGACTAACCTGGAGCAACCTAAACTCATCCATTACTTGAGTAAGGTACAGTTTAACAGTATAAGCAATATATGAGTCAATCTTATTTATCCGTAAATGACTTTTCCACCATGAATGATGTTGATAGACTGTACATTACTGTACTGTAATGTGACAATCAGTTGATTGGTTGCGTCCGAAATTGCACACTCTCTTGAGTAAGTACTTAATTTGACTAAGTAATAACTAAAACAGCTTGTTCTATATAGTATGAATGTAATCCGGACGTACTACATTCGCCATGTTTTCCTTATCATGTGACCTTCCAGCATCAGTTGCGTCACTTCACTGCCATTCACAAATCCTCTCCCGTGGCCTCATGGGATAGTAAAGTGTCCATCATATCAACACATCAGAATCTCGCCAGAAGTCTGGGTAATTTTTGCCTGCTCTTTTATGAGTACTGTGAATTCGGACATACTTCTTTTTTTCACACACTGTTTATCGCCTACTATATAGTAGGGAAGTGTCTCTCTCACCTTCTCTTTCCTCAATAAAGCGAGCAACTCCTCTTTCTCCCTGCGGCTGATGTGAAAGGGATCTCCGGCCTGGAAGGTCTCTCTCTGCACGGGTCGTCTCCTCAGACTGATGTCCCCGCCCCGCCGGCCCCTCAGGCGGCCCCCTTCGCTCTACAAGTCAAGTCACTTTTATTTATATAGCGCTTTACACAATACAGATTGTTTCAAAGCAGCATCACGGTAATAAACAGGAAAATAACAGAATCAGTGATGCAAACTTCATCAAATTCAAATTCTGCTGTAAAGCAGCTCTAAAAAGGACAATAGTGTCTTTGTTCGGTGTTGATTCGGTTCAGTTCAATAACCATAGTTCATTAAAATTATAAAAAAAAAGTTCAATGCAAATTTCATCAATTATGAAACAAATTCGATTCAGCTATAAAGCAGCTCTATTTAAGTCAATAGTGTCATCGTGCAGCTTTCAGTTTAAGCTTTGTTCTCATCCGATAGTGTCAGTGCAGGAAAATCAATAATATTACTGAATATTAACCTAAGACAAACACAACTCAGTTTTCTGGGAATACACACGTTGTGAATTTTTGTGAATGACAGGTTTAAATATAGCTCCAGCTTTCATGAGCGTTAGATGGTTTTGGTGACGTCCTGTAGGTTTTAGGTACTGACATCTAATGAAACTCAACTGATGCATAAGAAAGTGACTTTCGAAAAGCCTTGATTTGCATTGCGTAGGCGTCTTTATTTCCTCTGTGTACATTTGTGAATTGCTGTATGTACACAGCCCTAATAAAACACCCGTAACGTATGTTCAACAGCCTGTTAACACATTTCAGTGGCGTGTTACCACTTTACAGCCGTTATTCGGGCCAAGTTACGGCTTTACACATAAATTTCTCACATAAACAGCCTGGAACGTTCCATCGGCCCATTGTCATGCTCTTGGTGAACATGTCGCCTATTTTCTGTGAGCTAAGTCAAGCAAGAGTAGATTAATCAATCAATCAATCAATCAATCTGTGATGTATTAACTGTAATGTATTAACAAATGTATGTCTCGAGACCGGTCTTGGTCTCGGTCTTGTCACGGCCTTGACGGTCTTTGGTCTTGGTCTCGGACCTCTCGGTCTTGTCTAGGTCTCGCTGTCTCAGACCGACATAGTGGTCGGGGTATTTAGCAATACAATACTACAATATCCACGATGACACAACGTTCGATATTGCAACATTATTATCCGCAACGCAACGGACTGAAGCGCGCGTCTGAGTGAAAGTTCGGCGTGTGCGCGAGTCACACCAGAAAACACTTTATCCGCGCCAGCGATCGCAGCAGCAACGAGCACTTTGATCACTTGATTTAAAAAACACATATCAGTGACATGATGGGTTTTAACTTCATTCAGGAGATTTTGGGTAACTGCACAACTGACAGATGACTTTGAGCTCACCACCAACGGCGTGTGTGTGTGTGTGTGTGTGTGTGTAACCATAGCGACAAATCGACCAACTTTCGGATCCTGCACTTAAGCCTATAATTTCTTTTTTACACATTTTATTATGTATTTAAAAGTTGCAGAATGGATTCATTTGGAGACTCCGAAATCGGCAGAGATAGCCAGGCATTTGCTTAGATGAATTTGTGTCTTTGATATCTGTGTGTGTGTGTGTGTGTGTGTGTGTGTGGGTCTCGGTCTTGGTCTCGACTTGGTCTGTCTTGGTCTTGGTCTTGGTCTCGATACCCTCTGGTCTTGGAAGTGTCTTGGTCTCGGTTTAGGCGGTCTTGACTACAAGTCTAGTATTAACTAGACCTGTCTGAACCACCCGACTGGGTCCAGATAACCAGTTAGTTTAAGTTTAACCAGTTTTCCAAGCAAATCTCATGGATTCTATGTAATCCTGGGGCTGCACAATTATTCGAAATAAAAATGAAATCGCAGTGATTATCAAATGAATTAAATATATACTTTTACACACAAGCAGCTCATGCTCATCCGGTGTTTACAGTGTCTCGGTCGGCAGAATTTGTGTTTGGGTTTGCCAACCATCTCACCAAACTTGTAACGAGAAAGTGCATTAACATCATCATCAACAAAAGAGTAGCTTTAAGCGGTTTTCTGCCAAAATAAAACCTTGATGGTTTGAAAGCAAAAAATTGTTTTGTAATTTTACAGTTCTACTGTAAAATAATTGTATTAATTTTCTGCCTAAATACTTTAATATTTTTATTTTACAATGAAATATAACAGTATAATAATAACTCTTATTTAGTTTAGTTTATTTAGTCATGTTTATTTATTATTATATTCATATTGATATATAAATCATAAATCTTAAGCCAAATTATGCAACCCTGTAGACAAGCAGAGCAAACCTGGAGCTATTAAATTTTTTTATAAAAAAATGCATTTATAACCCAAATCAATTTTTATAAGATAAATCGCAACTCGATTTTTTCCCCCACATTGTGCAGCCCTAGTCATATGTAACATTAGTCATTAAATGAGTAAATGTGATTCTCAAATTGTATTATGTTCCTTATTTGACTATGTTTTATTGTATATTGACTCTCCTCACCTCTGCTCTGCTGGTGTCGCTGCTGGTGTCGTCCTCTCCCACGTCTGAAAGACAAACACTGAGGTCATTTAAAGGAAAACAAGACTAAAAGAAAAACACAGACCCCTGTAATGGCAGAAACAGACACATATGCTTGGCTGACGCACTGATGCGGTCCTGCATTAATGTGGCTGTCCTCAAGGGGGCGAAATAGCAACCGTCAGAATCAGTTAGGTCGCAATATCGCTTTTACCGCATTATAAAGTTTATTTTCTGAGACATTTCGGAAGGAAAGGACATTTGAAATCGATCAGACTGACTGAACAAGAGACGAGTGACTCACGTCGCTCCGGGCGCTCAAGTTTCCGTCGCCCTCGTTTCTTCCGTGGAGTGGAAGGGGCGGAGTCTTCGTCTGCTCCGGGGGGCGTGTCTGTGCTGTTCCTGTGGGTGGAGTCAGGGGAGGAGTCGTCCCGCTCCAGGTTTTTCACAGAAACCCGACTGTCTGCTTCACCGTTACACCCCGCCTGCTTAATACAGGCCACACCCTCTATTACACGTCCACAACTATTCACCTATCAGGAGAGAGAAATGAGGGAGCAAATCACTCAAACGACTCGATGCGCAGACAGAAATGTCATGATGGATGGATGCATGTGTAGTTATGTGGGTGCACATGCAGAAGGGACTGTCCCTGATTTTTATAATCAGGTAATATCTAGTAGGATAAATATCACTAAGCTAAACCATTTTTCCTATAAATCGAGGTGCTTCACAGAACACTTGTAATTCACAACGGTAATACATTTATTGAAAACAACAGTTTCCATGTCTTATAATTAGCATTAAAACTAATATTTATCTATTTATTTAGCCTATTATTATTACATTTAATTATTCAGGGTTTTTTACAGAACTATTGTAATACAGTAATACATTTCTGTTTACATTTCTTATCATTAGCATTAAAACTAATTATTTACTTGTTTATTTAATAATAATAATAAAAATAATAATTATTATTAAGATCTCAGGGGGGCTTCAAATAAATATTATGGATGCAAAAAAGAGTCTCAGAACCCCTTCTATAAATGAACTTTTTCTGCAATTTTTACATCTGTTATAGCTTCTATACATCTATAGATTAGTCTTGAAACATGGTATTTTGAGCACTGTTGGCTAGTGTGTCATACATAAATTGCTTGTGATATTTCTCCTTTCTTGCTTTAAATAATGTAAATCTGAATAGAGACAGACGGCATAAAACACACTGAGGCGCAGTGACACAGCAGCTAGCACATTAGTGCTAATGGTGTCATGGATCAGCTTAAGATCACAGCTTACAGTGTATTGCATATTAAATATGTATTGCAAATGCTTTATAAGCCTTTATCTCTTTATAAAAACATGAAAGTGCCCTTATTATGCTTTTTTGAATATCACCTTTCATGCAGTGTGTAATATAGTTTGTGAATGTAAAAGGTCTGCAAAGTTTTAAAGATCAAAGTTATTGGGCCCTATATCTTACACCCGGCTCAATGCAGCGCCAAGCGCGGCGCAAGTGTTTTTTGCTAGTTTCAGCCCGACGCAGTTATCATTTTCACGTCCTGCACCACGTTGTTTAAATAGCAAATACATGAGGCCATTTGTGCGCCCATGAGCTGCGGTCTAAAACGAGGTGTGTTCCGGCAGATTGTTGGCACGTTACTATTTTGAGGCAACAGAAATAGACTGTGACATTGACCAACTGAAACATGGTCTAAAGTCTTTAAAAGATTATTATTGTGTACATAAAGATATGATGGAATCCGGCTTGTCCCGTAGATGGTCTGCTTGTGCACTTTTACCTCGCGCATGAGCAGATCCGTTTGCGCTCTGGAGACGCGTTCGGCCTTTCCACTATTAAATTCCGTCATGTAAATAGCGAATCTGCCTTGGGGCGAGCGCAACTGGCATTTAAAGGGAATGGGAGATTAGACTCTGATTGGTTTAACGCATGTAAATCCCAAAACACACCAATTACTCATTATGAGAATAGGGACAAACCTTTTAGACCATGTGCCTGGAGCACAGACCATTTTCCCCATCGTTAAAACTAGCAAAAGTGGATTCGGACACGCCCTGCGCTTTAGACCATGTGCTTAGATCGTCAAAATAGGGCCCATAGTCTCCTAAAAGAAAGAACTGATTCTGAACTGATGAAACGAGTCGTTAGTAATTCCAGTCTTACTTCCTGTTACACGGCCACGTAATAATGTAGGAAATTTGCATAATGCCCGCATACGGTCTTCATTGGCTGCCCGCGAAGAATGTCTACTTTGACCCTCAAATACTGTAATTATAGCGGAGACTGGAAGAGTTTGATTCGTGTGTCGACATGTTTTCTGCACTGCACTTCAAAAGGATGAAGACTCGCTCTGGAATTAATACGGAAAAACCGACGGCATCATTCGTGTGTGTCACGTGCTGAGGAAGATAGTATGTTGAAATGAGTATTCAAAATATACTCTGAAGGTCAACTTTTCCGGTTAGATCCATGGACACTCAAACGGCTAATATTGCCCATAAACCATTGCACGCTGGATGAAGATTCAATTAGAACTACAAACACGAAAAAAAGTGGTAAAAAACTACACTAATGGCGGATGTACGTGTCCACGGTTAAGTAGACAGGTTTAGATAAAGGGGTTGGTCAGTGATTAATAATCAGTATCTAACCTGACGAAAAGACATTTATTGAGTGTTATCCATATTATATTTAATCTGCAACAGCATTGTGCACTTTTGTAATGATACGTTTGGTCATTTACTTTTAAATGCATCATTATGCAAACTGCAAACACATGAGGAGAGTCTCTGCATGAAAGAGCCACGACTGGCAGATCAATATGCCACTACATTTCTCTTGGTCTCTTGGTTAAAAGGTGGGAAATTAAATTAAATTGAACGTGAAGGATTTTAACTGTGACAAAATGATTGACAGGGCAATTTAAGCAGTGACAGGATGCATGTAACTAAGCGACAGAGCTGTCCGTTAAAGATGCAATTATGACGAAGTCCCAAAGCTTGACTACTCTTCTGCCAAACACTACTTTTTGCTTCACAAAAAAACAGGCATATACTAGGGCGTAGTATAAGTAGGCAAATGAATCACAGCATAAGTCTTTGACCGAACCGTTTTCAGACTCTTTGAGAAATGAGGTGATGTGTAATGTATTTTATGAGAAAATGAAAGTGTTTTTTTGACCTAGGATGCATGTAAAACTATTGCAGGAGACCTCCAAAACTAAACCAGGAACCTTTGAAATAGCATAATACGTGTACTTTCAATTTCTGCACGATGTCTAAGTGAAACAGGACTTTCATTGAGACAACACATTATTTTATCCATCAGGAATTTATTTGATGTTGTTAATTTATCTATCATTTCTGTAATCTCCACCACATTAATGTTAACTGACATTAACATTACAGCATTAACTATTAGCAAATTTTTCAAAAGGGTTCATCACCTAAAACTTAACTTAAAGGATAACAGTCGCCAAAATGCAACCTAGGGTCTTTTTGTTAATCTACCCGAGGCAAACTTTTGTTTAAAAGCATAATTAGAATGGAAACGCCACTTTTAAGTTTGACCGTATTTTCGTTTCCGGTCAAATTGCCTTTTGATTGGGAGAGCTTGGGGCACGACTATGATAGCATCAAAAATGCTTTTTTAAAACACTAAGAAGGCTCGACACAATATGAAACTTTGCTCTCAGTATCACCAGAGGCTCTACACATGAACTCCAGCATTGAGAACATTGTTTGTGTACACAGAGTTTTCTAAAAAGGAGGATTTTGAACACCTCACTGTCTCTGTGTCCGCCGGCATTTTGACAGTCAAAAATAGTCAATCTCCGAATGCAACGTAACAGGGAGGAGAGTAAAGATGGAGGAGAGTAAAGATGGAAAGCTCCTAAAGCTTAATTCCATATAAATTCACGGATAATTTGTTGTTTTGTCGTTAGTGAAAATCAATATTGACATTGTATTTGAAAAAGGATCCTCATATAAGAAGCAATACTAAAATTCAGAGTCAGTTCATTCACATTCGGAGATCGTCTATTTTTGACTGTCAAAATGCGGGCGGACACAGAGACAGTGAGTTGTTCAAAATCTTTCTTTTTAGTAAACTCTGTGTCCACAAACAATGTTCTCAATGCTGGAGTTCATGTGTGGAGCCCCTGGTGATACTGAGAGCAAAGTTTCATGTTGTGTCGAGCCTTCTTAGTGTTTTAAAGAAAACGAAAATACGGTCAAACTTAAAAGTGGTGTTTCCATTCTAATTATGCTTTTAGACGAATGTTTGCCTCGGGTAGATTAACAAAAAGACCCTAGGTTGCATTTTGGCGAGAGTTCCGCTTTAACAATGTTTTCAAGAATGGCTAGGTGACATCAGCTTAAGATAATTTCAGAATTGGAGTAAATTAACATATCTTGATAAATGACTATGAAGTCAAAGATAATTTCTTCAAAATAATTAAGAAAATATTTGATTTCACACTGACATTATCATCTATCAATGTTAAAAACAAGCAGGAAATCAATCAAATGTTCGGCGGCTGCTGGGACGTCCTACAGCGTGACGCTGTCTGCTAACTTTATGATGAACAATAAAAGTCTCTTTGGTTCAGTATGACGAGGGCTGGTGTGAGTTTTACTGCTGTCTGCGAGTTAATAGATGCCGAAACCTCGCGTACACTCGCGAATCAGTGCAGTCACACACACATTAGTGGTTTAATTAGAGTGATTGGCAACACTGTTTGACAGCTGCTGATGTCTTTAATCAACAGGTGAGAAACTATAAACCTCAAAGGGCCCGCAGGTGTTTCAAACACAAGCACACACACACACTTTCTTCACTCATTCTCTTTAAACGAAGAAAAATATGTGAATGCATATGTGTCTAGCCACACAAGCTCAATCTCATGCATCCAAAAAGTGTGGAAACACAAACTGCATTCATTCAAAAGCACTGATTTCGCTTGAGTATGTGTGTGAAGGTTTTAAATCCAAACATATTCCACAACAGAAACTACATGGATGTTGCAAGATCAAGGAGATGAAATGGATCAAATCGTTCAGCGGAGCGACCGTACATTAAAGCGGATGGTGAGGCCTGAGGCGAAGGAGTGTGTTCAACATTCATCTACTGAATAAACACTCCCAATTCCCACAGGACTTCTGTTGGTTTAGATGAAGACACGACTGTGATGATTTTATTAGACGTCTGCAGTAAATCTTGTAGCCTTTTTTCTCGCACTTTCACAACTTGTTACTAATGATAAAGCACAACCAGTCCATTGATATGATAAATGTGTGTTTACATGGTATAGAATAGAACCTGCATGAATGTAAAAGATGAAAACCACTAACACGTAAATATCACCTGTGAGAATCTCTCACATTTGAGAGCAACACATTTTGGAAAAATTAAAAATATTTAGTGGCCAAAACATCTGTAACAAATAAAAGCGTCTTGTTTTGTCTAGATTTCGGCTCTGCTCACTCTGGACTTTTAAACACTATTGAATGAGCTGACACACTGGACACTTGATGATGCTTATCTTTCACTATATGCTCCAACGCACACAAAAACAACAACAACAACAACAACAACAGCAACAACA
>FLSR01004880.1:17551767-17563672 GCA_900092035.1 Leuciscus waleckii | reverse complement strand
GATAAACAGATGGATGAATGATGGATAGATAGATAAACAGATGGATGAATGATGGATAGATAGATAAACAGATGGATGAATGATGGATGGCATTATAAACACATGGATAGATAGACTGAACACTTATATCATGAGATGATCTTATAAGTGATGTGATGTACTTCATCTCATGAGATAATGACTGAAATAGATCATAATTGCCCATTGCATGATTTATTGCAGTCCTTCGGTCCTTTATAATCTTATATAAAACAACATTTGGTATTAATTGTACTAACAGAATAATAAGTTATAATTGTTGCTTGTATTATTGGAGTACTACGGTATGAAGCACATGACTCAGTTTTGAACAGTATAGTAGAATATTACATCAGAACATCAGAGCACAGGAGACATTTTGTGTCTGGTTTTGTCATCTCCAGATTATTTCGGTCATCAGCGGGTTATTTTGGGCCACTGCTGTTGCCAAGCAACGAGACTGGGCCAAGAACAGGAGGAAGTTCCCCGGTGGAACGAGTCTGTTGGGTCCTGCACCTCTCTCTCGCTCTCTCTCTCTCTCTCTCTTCCTTCCACATTTTCCGCTCTCCATCTCTCGCTTAGTATAACAGCTTACACACATATAAACTGAAATGACTGAAGAAAATACACCTGCACACTATCCTACTATCCTAGAGAGGGTTTTCAAAGCGATGCCATTGAAGAACCATTCTGGCTTCCTCAAAGAACCTTACAGGGGACAGTTCTTAAAAGAACCATTTTCTTTCCTAAGTGTAAGGAAAATTTTTCCACTATAAAGAACCTTTTGTGCAATGGAAAAGTTCCATGGATGTTAAAGGTTCTTCGTGGAACTATAGATGCCAATTCAGAACCTTTATTTTTAAGAGTGTACAGATGGCTAAATGAATCAATTAAAAACTATATATAATATTTATACATTAGGGCTGCACAATATATAGAAATTATCAAACTATCACAAATATATATATCGTAATATGCATATCGCAACAGCTTGCAATAACTGTGGTTATGAACAAAAGACAAAGAGAAAATCCCTCACTGCTCTTGGCTGAATAACTTTTGTAGCTGTAATATGAATCAGTATATCTTTAATTCATACAGTGAAAACTAAGCAGAGTTTTATTTTACATCTGATTATTCAGTTTCTGTTGTTAAATAACCCTAATGTAGGATAACCTGAAACCCTAAACCGGGTGGTTTACACTGATGTTAAAATAACACTTCTTATGTTTCAGTAAAACACTGCTGTTCACTTTCAGAAGCTGTAGGGATGTTTTATTGGCACAAAAAGAAACACGTATGCAGGTTATATCATTTAAAATATATTTTTAAGATGATTTAAGTTTATTTTACACACTTCAAGCATTATCGTATCGCATATCGCATTATATAATGAGTTATATCGCATTTTTCTTCAATATCGTGCAGCCCTATTATACATTTATATTAAAAACTAAGCATCATCATTAAAATAATTCCACAATGTTCAATGACCAATATATAAAAAGGTCAGGGCATTTCCTTTTCAAATCCTCATTTAAACATATAGGAATAACACATAACACAATAGGAATTGATACTGAGGCTAACACTTTAGTTTAGGTCCAATTCCACTATTAACTCGTTGCTTATTAACATGCATATTACTAGGATATCGGCTGTTTATTAGTACTTCTAAAGCACATATTAATGCCTTATTCTGCATAACCATATTCTACATCCCTTAATCCTACCAAATACCTAAACTTAACAACCACCTTACTAGCTATTAATAAGCAGTAATTAGGAGTTTATTGAGGAAAAAGTTGTAAATAATAGGGAGAATTGAACCCTAAACTAAAGTGTGACCAAATAAAGCATATTGAGGACATACACTGAATTGTTTGTGAGCTCTTATATGCAAGCACACGCTTTTAAACAGGTCGATTTTCCCTGCCAAAGCAAACACTATCTGATCGCTGCCATAAATACTATATCAGCCAATAAATACCTTCAGCGGGGTTCACAGAGGACATCTGAATGAGCAAAGCAATAAAATACACCACAATCAACACACACACACACCCATAATCTCAAACACAACTTTTGCTCTGTTCGAGATTGATTACTAAAGCTCTAGTAACTGATTCACCTGTTCAACAGACCAAAGTTGCTGCAAAGTTAATGAAAACCAATGAAAACAGGACAGAACACCAGTCCTCCCCCCAACACAATCACACTGGGAATAAAAAGGGTTGTTCGGTACACATAAGGTGTTAAAAGTTCAAAAGATCATCAGTCTGTTCTGTCACAAACTCATTTTTGTCTAGATTTAGGTGTAAACTGACTCTCTTCCCTACAAAAAAACACTGTAATACAATTTCACCTTCAATGTGACATGAAAATCTAGCACACGCCTCACCTCACATGACTCCAAGCCACATAAATCAGTTAGGCAAGGCGTTCTGATCACTGTAAGGCCAGCATACATAAACTACTGTGACTCTTGTGCTGGTCCAACCGCTAAAAAACAGATTTATAACAACTGAACGGCCATTAAACTGTAAGAGGAGCGGAGCAGGAAAATGAAGAGTTACTAGAGCGTTCCTACACACCCACAGTCGTAACCTCAATGACACTGCAGTGTTCTCTCAGATTCCTGAGGTCAGTGGGACTGTTAAATCTCTGATGGGTCCCAGGTTAATGTTCATCAGTGATTTTAATGAGTTTCCCTAATCATTTATGTGGTTATTTCGCCTACTGATTACAAAGATGGGCCGTTTCAGGTAGCGACTAGCTCAGGGGTGAGATTTCATTAGTTTAGATCTGCTAGTTCTGTGGCATAACAAAAAAAAATGGGTATAACAAAACATTTTTTTTTTAAATGCTATAATAACTTCAAGTTAAAAGCAATAACATTTCATTATTCCAACTAGAATTACATACTTTCCTTACACCTTAAAGTACAGCTGTAATAATTTTATGAGTAACATATACTTTGTCAATATATCTTATCAGCTTTACTGTTTTTGTCGCTTTTATAATTTGGCAAAGCCTGATAAAAGTGTAATCTGAAAAATAACTGTAAAATAAATAAATTCATAAATCCTCTCCTGTGGCCTTATGGAAAAATAACGTGTACAGTTGATGTGCACTTCATAATCTTGCCGAAAGCAGTGGGTCATCCGAGTACTTTTTGCATAATGTTTAATGAATAGCCTACTACGAATTCGGACATATACTCAATCGCTCACATACTGTTTTTCACCAACTAGATAGTATGGAAGTAGGCGAGATTGTGTAGCTATTAGCGTCTTTTAACGTAATTGTGATGCACTGGAAAAAGTTATTCATCTAATTTACTTATAGGGTTCGTTAGTTCACCCAAAAATGAGAATTCTGTCATCGTTTACTCATCCTCAAGTCGTTCCAAAACTGTTTTTCGTTCATCTTCGTTCATATTTTTAATGAAATCTGAGAACTTTCAGTCCCTCCATTGACAGCTACGCAACTTCCACTTTGTAGCTTCAAAAAGTTCATAAAGAGATCATAAAACTAATCCATATGAATTAAGCGATTTAGTCAAAATTTATTGAAGAGACACGATCACTTTATATGATGTAAAAAACATTGAATTTAGGCTTTTGTTCACATTTAAACATTCATCACTCACAAACACTAAATGGAAGCTCAATCATGTTCGCTTGACGTGCGAGAACCAATGAGGTTCATTCTCATGTTACGCAGCACGTTTGAGCTTCCGCAAGAGGTTTGTTCTTGCGTGTCAAGCCAGTTCGGTCGAGCTTCTGTTTATGCTCGCTGATCAATGTTTAAAAGTGAATAAAAGTAAAAAGATCTTCATTTGTGTTACGAAGATGAACGAAAGTCTTACTGGTTTGGAGCGACATGAGGGGGAGTAAATGATGAACTATCCCATTAACTACTTTCAAGCATCATTATTAACACCGCGTCAACTCGTATGGAAGCTTGTTTCTGCCACAGAATAAAACATTTTAAAAGATAATTGCGACTTTTTATCTCACAATTGCGAGTTTAAATCTAATTAAAACTCGCAATTGCGAGATATACACTCACAATTGTGAGTTATAAAGTCAGAATTGCGAGAAATAAACTCGCAATTCTGAGAAAAAGTCAAAATTGTGAGTTTATATATTGCAATTTTTACTTTATTTCTCACAATTCTGACTTTATAACTCGCAATTGTGAGTTTATGTCTCGCAATTTCGAGTTTATATCTTGTAATTCTGAGAAAAAAGTAAATTGAAAAAAGAATTGCGAGATAAACTTGCAATTGCGAGTTATAAAGTCAGAATTGCGAGAAATAAAGTCAAAATTGCAAAATATAAACTTGCAATTCTGACTTTTTTCTCGCAGTTGCAAATTTATATCTCGCAATTCTGACTTTCTCAGAATTGTGAGCAATAAACTTGCAATTGCAAGTTATAAAGTCCAATTCTAAGGAAAAACAGAATTACTTTTTTTCTCAGAATTGTGAGTTTATATCTCACAATTCTGAATTAGATGTAAACTCGCAATTGCGAGAAAAAAAGTCCGAATTGTGAGATATAAACTCGCCTTTTTTATTTTGTGGCAGAAA
The DNA here is from genome assembly GCA_900092035.1 of Leuciscus waleckii. Lineage (NCBI taxonomy): Eukaryota > Metazoa > Chordata > Actinopteri > Cypriniformes > Leuciscidae > Leuciscus > Leuciscus waleckii. Next base: position 17,559,057 of record FLSR01004880.1, on the reverse strand, counting down.
AAAGCTTCCATAATTAAGTGAGTGACGTACGCAAAACAAAACACTCCGTTATAACAAATCTTTTTTACAGTTATGGTATAACCGACAAACGCTTTGTTGATTATAAAGGGAACGTCCTCGTTATGTTCCTATTGATATTAAACTAATTGTCAGCTCTCAAATTCTGTCAATTTTATTACGAAATTCAAACAATAAATACCGTTTTGGCGCTTTTAAATGTGACAGATCGCTGTAGCGCCACAGTTTAAGCGGCACGTGAACCGATCATCTCTCTTTACTACTAGTTAATAGTAGATAAACACAAATAAACAATAATAGGTATGTTGAAAGATATAGTACAACTTATCGAAATGTAAATGCCTCGTACATAATATTGATCAATCAGTGTTTTTCAACCGTGGAAAGAGGTCAATAAAACAGCTGGAGAACAATGTCACATAACGTTACATTTACCTCAGGAAAGCCATTTAATGACCATAGCACGTTAGTTGGCTACAATTTTTTTTTTTATATAATAGATTTAGTATTAGTAGCCTATAAATTAGTATTTTGCTAAATATGTACACTATATTAAATATTTATTATATTTTTTACTTATATCATTAAAATAGCATAAAGTTGTTATTATAATAAAAAACGCATTATATTTAACCTTTAATAATACCAGCTGACAGGGCTCTCTGTACCCTGTTTACAGCATTATGTGAGAATTTCTTTCTTGAGAAAAATTAACACGTATCTACTGTTCTATTTATCCAAATGAATCAATATTGAATCAAAATCGGAATCAAACCACAAGAATTGAACTGAATTCTAGCCTACCAGTCACTGCACCATGTAAACATGGTAACATGTTGTCACTAATCTTAATAAAATTATATTTAGTTAGGCTGCCAAACGTTTTGACATAATTTTTTTTACATTGCCCCCAATCCACCTCCCCTTTCCATAGTTCTCACTCCAAGGTAAACAAAAAGTTGGCAGCCCTGTTATTATAGGCTATAAACTCATAAAAGATATAGCCTAAGTAGCTAACTTTTACACAGAAATGAGAAAGCATTTTAGTGTTATCCGTTATGAATAGAGACAATTGTTTCTTGGCCATAGTTCGTTCCTTTAAAACTATTTTCAAGCGTCGTTTAGTTTATAGCCTATACTGAAAAAGCATTTATGATGTCATTCATTGTAACTGTATGACACGACAAAAGTAGAACGATCCGTCATAATTAACGAAGTCGGATTAACGAACGTGCTTAGTACAGGCGCGCGCTTCGGTGTTTATAACTGGATCGAACTATTGCTGTCTTTTAAACCGCATAGACTTGGGTTTTACTCGCAGTCTGGTTTTTCTTCTCGCTTTATGCCCTTGTCTGGCGGCTTCCGCACGGTTCCCCCGCACACACACACACACACACACACACAAAAACAGATCAAACTAGTGACGAAATAACTATCCTTTCTCTCTTACCGTTTTATTCGTCGCTGCGTCACAGTCCAGATCGAGAGGCATGATGAAACAAAAACACACTACAGGCCTGATCGATGCATTTGAAATCAACGCAAATGAAATAAAAGACATTAAAATGCTGAGAGACTTTTGTGGCGATGAAACTGATCCACCTTCAGACCATCAAATCCTTCTTCTCCCTGCAAAACCAAACACAACAAACACCGTATTAATTTCTGGAGGAAACATTTATATTTATACATAAATAGTGTATGATTGTGTGAAATATTTTTCTGGTTTTGTCTATAAAAGCGACACATCTGTGGAGACGCGTGTGTATAATGTTTCCCATGTTTTCACATCACGACACTCAGTAAAAAAAGACATAATTTGTGTCCACAGAAGACAAACAGCAGCCAGATTGAGGTTTAATGTGGAGAGTCAGTAACATGGCGGGTGTTTGAATCTCTGCCAGTCGGACGCGTCGCGTCAAAACGCGTGTGACGCTCTGGGGGGAAAACGTCGGCGGCTCTCTCATTTATTTATAACATCTCATTAACTTTCACATAATCTTATTGAAAAACCTCCGATATATCAGGAGAGCAGTGAGATGAAGAGCTTTTACTGATGAAGAGCGAAATGACTTGACTGAAATTCTGATTTGTTGAAAATTGGATGAAACTCTGAACACAAAACTGCCATAACAACATGTATAGCCTATGTAAAATGGGATTTTTAAATTAAACAGGATCCGCTCTTCATCAGTACACACTCTTTTATTTGACTGCTTGAACTTTTCTGATGTTGTGTCGAAGCCTTTCACAACAAGTGTTTTCAACACTCATATTCAGACTATCAACACATAGATTGAGGAAATCTTTAAAATAAATATTATTAAGAAATAACATTAGGCTACCACATTATATAGTAATGCTTTACAAATCATTAGTTGACAGAATTTAGTCGGTTTATATAAATATCACGAAATGTAAATACATCACTGAAAGAAAAAAAACGCTGGGTTGTTTCAACTCATGTTTGGGTCAAATATGTACAAACCTTGGTTTAAATTTTTTTATTACATTTTTGTCCATATTTGATATCCAGCATTTTTTAGAGTGATGTAACACACGTAAATGTTTTAAGTTTGTTTCTTTTTGTAGCCTAATCATCTTTTTAGATAACTAGGCCTATACATTGTGACCTTTGCTAGATTTGATTAATTAATGACATACAACTTAAGTATTTTTAAACACACAATGAACCATTGGGGAAAGGAAATTCAGCCTCAACATAGATCTGACACACAATAGGGCGTTTCTGATGTTAAACAATGAGTAAGTGGAACAAATTAAAGGCCTAATGTGTAAAATCACGAATAGCCTACACAAATAAATGTTCTTTGCCACAAACTTCAGGTTCAGCACAGTATAAAAAACACATGATAGCCTATTTCATTCTTTGGAGACTAGGCTACACAAACACTTGTAGGTTCTTCGGATCAGCATGTTGGTTTCAGGGGTTATAAAGCACCAGTATACTCCATTAATGAAAATGTTAGGGCTATTGAGGAACTTTAAGAGGTTCTCCTTTACTGTAAAATCTTTTTGGCTTTGAACTTTTAAGAAGATGCATGACTGTGTGGATCAAAACTGAGACCTGATTGATTCACAGTCAGTGAAACTCATGAACCGACACAGGTGTGGACAGGCCTTCGTGAATAACCACAAAAAAACTCAAGAACGCACATTTTATTGCTGTCAATTAATGATACATAGAGACATGATGAGCTTTAATATCCTAATAGGTCAGATAGGCTAGAGCTTTCAATCTATCTTAATATAGGCTTTAGGATTTTTTAAATATCCTATCCAACAACGTCAAAAACCACTGAGTAAAACAATATTACTATATATAGGCTAATATTTGCACAAATATAATAATCCTGAAAGAGGCCTCACGTAATTAACATCTCAAGATCAACCAGAACAGCATTGTCTTCCTTTTTAAACTTCACTTCTCACATAGAAGGAGCAGTCTAAGTTGTGCTAAAGTCAAAGTTATTGATTAATAATGCATTAAATGCTGATGATCATGTATAACGCCGGTTGACAGACTTCTGCTCGCGTCATTCACACATTCATTTCACTAAAGCGAAATGAACTGAATTTACATGTCAAATGAACTTAAGCGTGCGGATTTAAGAAAAGCTATTTTTAAGCGAAAGCTGCTGGATTTTAAAACGCACATCTGCGCAGATCTGAATTCATCATCTTCACCACCACCACCTTCTTCATCGTCATCATCATCATCCTCATCCTCATATGTCGGACAGAAGCTCGGTGTGTGTGAGTGTATGTGTGTGATTTACCCGTTTCGCCATGCATGCCCCGGGCCTGAACCCCCCGGTGGTCGCGAACTACCCGTCTTCCCTCCGCGTCTCTCCCCGTCCTGACCCTCCCCGGCACCGGCCTTCTCCTCTCCGGTCTCCGGCGTCTCGGGCTCTCAGACGCCGCAGAGGGCCGTCAGCGGAAAGGAGTTCGCTGGGTCCTAGAGACTGTTTTGTTGGGTCGCAGTGACGTCACAGTCCTCACTCACCCACTAAAGAGATCGATAAAATGCGAGATTTAAAGCATTATAAATGTGTTTAATCGTCTGACATTGCTTGGTTACACATGTCTGTGATATGTACTTGTTTTTATTTCACTTTGGTATACGGCATGGTTTCCGAGTAAGTAATGTATTTGGCTCATCATAAGGCTGTGAGGGGAACACCGCATAGGGTCAGTCAAGGTCCCTTTTGCTGGTGATTACAGGGAATATCCCATTCCCATTCCCAATATTATATTCCTGCAATACCGGAGACTGAAGTTTCAGAACCGCAGCTCGTACAATTAAGCAAATTAGGTTAAATATTTCAAGAGGGTCACCAACGTGTATGTTTAGGTTACGGGTTTAGTTTGGACAATGTATCACTTACATGTACAATTAAATAACTAAATAATTCCCAACAAATAATAATATAAATACAGAATTGTAAGTGCTATGACATAGTAATAAAATGGTATAAACTGCCAAATACATTTAAAAAAAAACTAGTGTCCTAGAAATGCCCCTGAAACTTAAATATATATCTTTGTCAAAATAAGTAAAGTAAGGGATTACTTGATCCCAATTGTAATTGCATTAAATACTGTACAGACAATACAACAATTCTATAGAAAACAATAGTGGATTTAACATCAAACGTTAATGTTAAAATGTATGTTTTTAATGTAACCTTTTCTCTCGGTCAATTCAAGAATAATTTATGCAATTGTACATTGTTTATTTGAAAAAAATCAAAAGTGCAGTTTCATGTCTATCCTTTTATTGTTCAACTGGTTGAGGTTGATATGGGATTCAGAATACAATTAGTAATGAGTAATCCAATACTTTTTAGAGAGAATAACAGTACTCTAATTACACAGTTGAAGATGTACTAATTAGTAGCTTATAATGAATTACTTTTTAGAGTAACTTAGCCAACTTAGTGTGTAATGTGTGTACCACACGTACAGGACTAAACGTGCAGAAAAACTCATACAAACAGTGAAGCAAGTGGATCCTGGCATTCTGTGCAACCAATACTATACACACACTATAATATACACAGTCCCATCACCAGCAAAGTACATGTTTTAGTGCACTGAAGTGTACATGCGGGCGCAACCACTGAGAGCATCATATTACCCGAAAGCTTTGGGCCTGTATGGGACCTGAAGGAAAACCAAGCATACAGAATTAAAGAAACAAGTAGAAAGTTAAAGAGAGAAAAACTTCAGATAGAAAGAACAATACTCCAGTCAAAACTTTATTTTTATTTTATATATTTATTCTGAAAACAACAAAATCACATGTGTGTGAATCACGGCTTCATTCCAGAGTTATTTCTGTAAAATTAGCTTTTTTTGAAATATATATGAAAGAGTTGTTCGGTGGAAATAGCGAAACACTACGGCTACCGGCACCGTAATGATAATCTCGGCCAAACCAGCCAGTTTTCACAGAAGAGCTCTTGACCCGAAGGGCACAGGAAGTGATGTCATGAAGCCACGTGTACTGCAGGTACAATCACATGACGAAGAGGACCATCAACAAACGAGTCCATGAATGAATTTGGCGCGAAAAACAACAGCAATTTTTATAAGAGTAAATAAGATTGAAAACTTCAAAAACACTAAAATCAACAAGTCATTTTTGGCAGGTATTCAAGAATAAAATGAAATGAAGGCATCAATATGATTCACATTCCAGCTTTGCACAAACACACACGACTATTAGAGGCAAACATCACGCAAATACACACACACTCCCAGAAAAACACACAGCAGGTCAGATGTGTGTGTGCATATGTTTGTAGTTAAAGAAATGTTTGTTCACAGGAAATATGGACTAAAAACAGTGCCTCTAGAAAAAAACGATAAAAATAATGGGTAAAACTCTCCAGTAAAAGGAGCACAGTAAGTAATCCGCCTCTTTATCAAAGTACCTGTTTAAAAATCTATAAAACTAAATCATTCTGATCTTAAATATACATAAACGCTGAATCGGAAATCGGAAATCGATTATTTGAAATTACCAAAATATTTCCTCAAATGTACATTGAAAGGCTTCTGAAATGCTGTTTGTCTAATGAAAATAAATTAAAAAAAAGTTAATCAAAAATAAATTACAGTACAGCTTGACCCTTTAATTTAGTTCCTTTAGAAGGTCGTTTTTACGGCATTCGCAGCAACTGCGTCCTCGAAATCAACATGGCCACACCCACATCTCTCAAACCACGCCCACATACTTCAGCCAGCCAATCATCAACTCATCATGCTTGTCCTTCAATCGTGAATCACATTCTATTGCGTTCCGCTCCATTCCGTTTCCACCTCAGTCCATTCTGTCCCGTTCTCGATAGTCTTTGGGTGCATCAGTTTTTCAAAAGCTTTCAAACTCACAAACTAACAAAATTCAAATGAGAATAACTAGTCAAACTAGCAGGTCTGCAACACAAACCCCTTAAATCTGCATCACAAAAACAAAAAAGAAGAGTAAAAAACATTGAAAAACAACAAAACATGTTCCTTCTTTAGCAATCCACAGGAAGCCACGTCCCATCCAAATCCCTGAACTCTCTCTGATTGGCTGAGCATGGGTTCAGAGGTCATTGTCTTTGTGGTGATGTCTGCAGAAAGTGCAAAAGATCAAATCAAATATTCAAAGTGAACGAAGCAGCACACCTATAGATGTCCTGTACTGTGTGATACTCACGTGACACTGCTTGCTTCATATTTGGCTTAACCTGGAAGAAAACCCACAAACAAAGACTTATAAAACTGTAAAGCCTAACATATGAAATAACAGTCTTTAAATGGAACCGTTTATTATACCTTTAGACAAAATAAATAAAATCTTTAAAAAATATATTATTTTCCATATTTGGTACATCAGTATACAGTATATATAAGTATATATATAATACAGTATATTTCATTTTTACTTACATAAAATGAAAGAATAAAAATAAAAATGATGTATGGATAATCAAGTAAACCCAAGTTGCTTCAATCCAGTAAGTGTTCATCATCAAATATTACTAACAATATAAAAGTTATCTTTACGCTTACTTTATACAAGTCTTTTGGCTGTGAAATCTTTACAGATTTTTTACAAAGTATAAATCAGATGACAGAAGGCATGCAGTAGATTTTTCAGCAGTTTTGATCATGTTGATCATTTGGAGGCCTTAGAAATGTGCATATTAAATATGATGCAGTAGCTTCATAGGGTTAATAAAGAAATATCTAATGCGA
>FLSR01004880.1:17526573-17545875 GCA_900092035.1 Leuciscus waleckii | reverse complement strand
TGAGAAAAAAAAAATATATATATGGGTATCTATACATAATAAAATAATAGATAATATCCGGATATAAATTTTATTTAGATATTAACTATAATATTTCCTATTTTGTAATAATATTAGATTATAACTAAAACAATTTTAACAACTTTTTTTTAATCATTCTTGCAGCTTTCATAGTTTTACATTCATTGAGAGACAGAGAATATTTGTTCTTTTAAAACTAATTTATCACACTCTTGTGAACTACAAAACATCTAAAAAGTGACAAAAAATGCAATTTGAGAGAAACATGAATGAAAACACGTACAGTTAATTTCCATTATACATTTTAACCTAAAATTAAATCTAAAGGTTCATGGACATGATATTTGCCAACTTGAAAACAAGTCACACTTTTTCTCTCTCTCTCACACACACTCAAACGCATGCATTCAGAATAAATCAAACATTACACTGTTCAACTGACCCAAAGAGAACACACAACACTGGTTAGTCATGCAAAAATAAGAGCCTGAAACAACACAGACAGAACAGAGAGAGAAACAGAGCGAGATCCTGAGGAAAAACAGGTGGATTGAGAGAAAGACAAAAGACGCCTGAATGAAGACAGAATTATAACTGACCTCACGCCTGTAAGCAGATAATAAAAGCAAACTCCTTCTCTGTCTCTCTCTATGCTCTGTCGAGAGATCGTGTCTGACCCTCATCAGTGTGTCCACAGAGACAATGTGATCATGTGATGTCAGGAACCAATAGAAACATTCCCAACACTTTCAAAATGGCCCCAGACAGAGGATTGTGTGTGTGTGTGTGTGTGTGTGTGATTGTCTTACACTATATTGGACAGGTCGAGGGGTTTCTCGGGGTATTCTGGGTAGACGGGGTGGGACGGCTCTCTACTCGGCACACAGCCCAAAGATTTACTGATGGCACGGCCCAACTTCTTAGCTGGAGATTTCTGGAACAAAAACACACAAATAATAAGAGACCAAAACTGAAACTAAAGAGTTTCCACTTGTATCCATCCACTGTGTGTCTTGATTGTTGAAAATAATGTAATGATGAAATAACAGAACGCATTTGCATATTAAAAACTGTGCATTTAATATAGACATTTCCATGAATTTCCATGCCTGTGGTAAGCCTGGAGAATGGAAAAAGTCATTAAAACATCAAGAGAGTCATAATTTAATTAAGTAACAGATGTAACTCACATATACACTACCATTAAAAAGTTTAGGGTTAGATATAAAAATAAAATAAAAACTTATATTCAGCAATGATGCATTAAACTGATCAAACAGTAAATACATTTAATATGTTACAAAATATATTTAGATTTCAAATAAATGATGTATTTTGAACTTTCTATTCATCAAAGAATCCTGAAAAAAATAAAAAAATCCACAAACATATTTATGCTGAAAATTCAGGTTTGACATCACAGGAATAAATTATATTTTAAAATATATTCAGATAGAAAACTGATATTTTAAACTGTAATATATTTCACAATATTACAGTTTTTACTGTATTTTTTATCAAATAAATGCAGCCTTGGTGAGCAGAAGAGACGAGTGTTTTCTTACAATACTAATGAGAATTTTTAATTAAAGTATATTACAAATTTTTAATTTAGACCCTAAAGAATCATATTAGCTTGTACAAAAATGGCATTATATGACCCCTTTAAAAATCATACCATCCCAAAACTTCTGAATAATAGTGTAGAAATGTATATTTGCTATAGAAATATATCAGAGGGGGGAAAAAACACCATTTTATCCACCTTTTTCCTAAGGAGCCAACGGCTTTATAAATCTATGGGAGGCACTTACGGTCGGGGGAAGTTGCGCAACAAATAATCCTTATCCGTCAGTTTGACTGAATGAGCTGTAAAATTCCCTTCATGCTCTATTTTCACACACCAGGAGAATAACGCAACGCTTGGTATTTTAATGTGGTTTAACAAGAATATCTGTCCTCTTTTCAGTCGCTGCATTCTTTTCATCCTGACTATTTTCTTTTTTTCCTTTGTATTCTGCTGTACCAGTATGAAAAATTAAAACATATACTGCGCATTTGTGGATTTAATTCACTATATAACCTATGAATAATTCACTGGAATGCATAAAAATGTAATTTATCTCCGCAAATCCTCACATCTCTATCCAGGTTTGTTTTCACACGGATGCTTTAAAATGTAATGGTCTCTCCTTTTCACTTCTAATCCCTATTATCAGTGTTTACTTTATAAAGCAGGTAAATACAATATTTATTGGCAGTCAAAATGACGGAAATCACTTTGAAATATTACCACCCAATGTTTTTGATTAAGACAACGAATGTATGTTATCATTCACAGTGATATTTAACAATATTGCTGTGGAAATATATCCTGCTCTAGGGGTCATTTATGATCAGTTGTTAGATTTGTTAATGCTTTAATACTTTTGAATGTCCTTTTGATGTTCAATGGTTGAAGGGTGTGTAAAATAATTTCATCTCATTGTACACAGTTTTTGAAAATGCTTATTATTGCGTTTACAGAGCGAGCCGTTGATTGATTCTTCACAGTTTAACGGAAGTAACACCTGTAATTCACGCAAAGCGTAATGGGGCGTCTGGAAAAAGGTGGATAATTTCTTCATATTTCAAGGTTTCTCATGGAAAGGGACAAACTAAATTATGATCCTGAGTAACCTTGAGTAGCATTATAAGTAAAAAATATAACATTATTCAAAAGTTAAGGAACAAGACGTGACAGATGCAGCTGATCCTCACCCAGGACGAATGCTCCTTCATCTCATGCTGGTTGTTGTGGTTTCCGCTCGCATGACCTCGCCAGAAACAGTTCTGACACAGCTGGTAGTTGAAACACTGTTGACAGCGATAACGGAATCCCATCATGCTCTCCGACCGACAGAAAGAACATGCCACCGGATGACAGACTGAGAAAAAGAGAGAGAGAGAGAGATTCAATGTGCAGAAAAATATGAATATTAACTACAAAATGAATGTTTGTGACGTTAGCGATTAGGCAAAATTCTATCTTTGTCACGGCAGTATAAATAAGCTTGAGTAATATGAATAAATTAGCATATAATATTCCAAGCGAGTGTTACCGTTCTCCACGTTTGCCAGCCGATGCAAAGAGGAAGCCAAAAGAGACACTGAGGAAGAGGATCTGACATCAGAGTATCCAGAAACATGTTCAGCATCACCTTTTTCTGTTAAACACACACACACACACACACACACTAAATATCCCCATCACAGAACTTGCCAACATTTACACATTTTTGTGTTTTCTGACTGTCCTGTGCAAAAGCTGCTGTGTGTGTTGCTATGTGGCTGCTAACCAACACAAGTCGAAAGAGTTCACTCACATGTCTCTAGATATGGATTTGATTCATCTGTCAATTTTTAAAAAATTCACCTGTTTTATTGTTCAATAGGTTATGGCTGGGCATTTATTTGAATTTATTTACTATATCTAACCGTAGATAGCATTTTTAAAAATAATATTATGACAACGAGATTAAACAAGCCACATTCTTTTTTACAATGATGCTCTCACTTTGTCTTGTCTTGTTTTATACACTGAAAAAAATGTTTAGCTGACTGCATTTATTTTGATCTAATTTACTTTAATTCATTATTATTATATTATTTATTTATATGTATACACCCAACCTTCAAAAGTTTGGGTTCTGTAAGATTTTTTTTATACTTTTGAAAGTCTCTTCTGCTGACCAAGACTGCATTTATTTGATCAAAAATACAGAAAAAAAAATTAATATTCTGAAATATTATTACAATTTAAAATACCAGTTTTCTATTTAAACATTTTAAAATGTAATTTATTCCTGTGATCAAAGCTGAATTTTCAGCATCATTACTCCAGTCTTCAGTGTCACATGATTAGGGCTGGGATAAACGATTATTTTTTAAACGATTAATCTAGCGATTATTTTTTCGATGCATCGATTAATCTAACGATTCATTTTTCCAGTCCGATTCGATTCGATTATCGATTATCTCCCTAATCCCCATTAATTGACTAATAGCAATTTATACATGTTAATTTACATATCTGAATGAAAAAAACATGAATTCCTTAACATTGCAATATATGTTTATTGCTCTTAAAATTCCAAAATAAAAGACTATACAAGTGCATAGTAATGCATTCTTAGTCAGAGGTAGCATTCAATAAAACCTTAAAGCCTTGAAAACACATAGCTTACTGAAACAAGCGTCGACGTATTTTTTGCGTCGACGTCATCGATGACTTCGACGCGTTGTCCCAGCCCTACACATGATCCTTCAGAAATCATTCTAATATGCTGAATTTTTTTAAAATCAATATTGATAACAGTTTTGCTGCTTCATATTATTGTGGAAACCATAAAACATTTTTCAGAATTATCTGATAATATTAAGTTTAAAAGAAACAACCTTATTTGAAATAGAAATGTTTTGTTACATTATTAAAAGTCTTTACTGTCACTTTTGTTCAATTTAATGCATCCTGAATAATTAAAATTATTACTTTTGAACATTAGTGTATATATGTTTTTATGTTTATATGTATATATGTTTTTAATTTACAGAACACATTTTTTACAGAACATCAAGAAAATCCACTATTACATTTTTTTTTAATTCAATAAATCCATGATGTTTCCATCATCAATTGGTAATCATATTATATAATCATGATCTCAATATTGACCAAAATTATTTTGATTATGATTTCTGCCATAATCAAGAACCCCACACCACGCTAAAACAAGTATTATTCATGCCTGCAGCAAAACACAATGCATGGCAAGTCATGCACTAACTCTAACTATCAGCAATAATACTGATGCTTTGCAAACAACGCTAACAATAAAATACAATAAAAAGAAACGTAAGATTGTTACTTGTTGAGGAAAACAGGATCGGCGAAGTGATCCTTGTAGCCGAACGATGGCCCCTCGTACACGGCATTGGGCAGCTTCAGCGCCTCCTGGAGGAAGTGGTCGAACTTGGGCATCACCATCGCACCATGAGAATCTGATATCTGAGAGAAAATATCTAACACACACAAACACAACACTCGTTATTTCAGTCACAGGACGTTCATGAGTATTGTCATGCATATCTCTGTCCACTAGTGGGCAGCACTGCTGAAATCTCACAGCTAAGCCACTATTATCCAAAACTATATTTCCATCCACAGTTTCCAATTTAACTTGCGTGCAAAATTAAAATATTGCATAAAACATTTGCAAATAAAAAGCATCGTTTCAATCCCATGTGTTCACTTCCTGGAAAACTGGCGCAAAATATCTGTGATAAAAATGAAAGTTGCTGCATTGGGGGCATTTTTCCTACATTGAAAATGCCTCTCGTCTCAGGCGAAACAAAACCTTCGCTGTCATGTTATCTTCTGTTCGGATGGAAAACGCAATCGTGTGAAAATGGTTGTGGGAGGTCATTATATTAGGGCTGCCCCTGACTAAAGATTTCCCAAGTCGAACATTAGTCGTTTATTTAAGCAATTAGCTGATTAGTCAGCTTTTGTTACATTATAAAAGTCTGTATTGTCACTTTTGTTCAATTTACCGGTAATGCATCCTTAATAATTACAATTATAAATTTCTTTAAAATCAAAATCATACTGACCCCAAACTTTTGAACATTAGTGTATATACGTTTTTTTATTTACATAACACTTTTTTACAGTCCATCAAGAAAATCCACTATTAAAAAGTTTTTTTTAAGTTCAATAAATCCATGATTTATTTTTTTTCTTAAATAAATGAATACTCTCGTGTCTCAAAGGTCATTATACTAGGGCTGCCCCTGACTAAAGATTTCCCAAGTCAACCATTAGTCGTTTAGCTGATTGGTCAGCTTTTTTCTCCTCCAATCTCAGACTTGACATATTATGAGGAAGGAACATAAGTTTGTCCATGTTGTTGGGAAGAAGTGAGCTCCTGGTCTTGAGAAGATGCACTCCAGTGGCATAGACGTGGAAGTGAAGTTCAACATGTGGTGTAGTAAGTGTGGTTCTACAGCAAATATGCGCCTAAAATTAGCGCACATTTATCTAGGTTAATGTTAGAGCGAGCGGCCATGTAAAGTGGCTATTTTTAGGCTTCTACTTGCATGTTTTAAATAAGTAATGTTTGAGGTCACACATCAGCTTTTAGTGGTCATTCCTTATCCTCTCGTAATGTTACCACACTTAACCTGCATGGATCTGTCACTGCACAACTCTGCCAATTCCTGTGGAGTTTTAACTCAGCCAAGCCTCTTTCTCAACTCACGTTTAGTCGACTATTATGAGGCAGCCCTACAACACCCAACCGTTTTGATGACAGAATCAAGAATCAGACTCAGAATCAGACTCAGAATCAGACTCAGAATCAGACTCAGAATCAGACTCAGAATCAGACTCAGGCATTTCAGAGCGATCAAACCAACATCTGAGATGCTGTGCGATTGAATGGCTCATCTTGTTAGACCAGTTATCCAATCACATCCTCTGTTGAAGCAAAGTTATGTGCGATTTTTTTGCGCAAGGAATTTATTCAATAAATGTGTTTCCTTCGTAGTTTATGCATAAAAAAAAATAAAAAAATACCCACCTCAACTTGAATATTTTTATGCACATTTTTTGAATTTATTCACATCTTGGCTTTTCCATCCAGGGTTCTTTTATGCAATATCCCAAAATTTGCATTAAAAAATAGGTAGAGGGACATGGCTATTGATGCATGAACTTACAGCGAAGTTTATCAACCAGTTTCCCTCCACACAGCGCCGAGAGCATCACTTTGACGGAAAACACTGTCAGCCTTCCCTGAGCATCACTGCAAAACAAACAGTTCACCATCAAAAAAACGTCCACAAACACAACACACACACTAGCCGCGTTTCCATTACCCTTCAAATTAGGTGAATTGAAAATACGCCCAATGGAAACACATCAATTTCGCTAAAACTCCCATTTATCGCCAAAAAAGTTTACACGCTCGCATGAGCGGTTTTTCAGGCAATTCGAAAAAGGAATATTTCGCAAAAAAAAACGCATTTACAGGTCACCTGACGTAGATGACGCGATATGTTTGGACAGAATACGAGACAGAGTTCTTTATTAAATTCATAAAAGACAGAAGAATTACAGGAATACTGGATTCTAAACCTCAAAGAAATGCCACAATCAAGACCTCGAAGCAGAAATGAGGGAGAAACACCCAGAAACCCCTCATATGTGCCGCTCACAAGTATGAGGGGCTTTCCTTGCCATTAATGCTTGGATAACACACATACGTCTCCTTCTATTAATAATAATGGCCAGTGCAGTGGCTGGGATTAGTACATAAATCTACCAACGTCCGTTGCTATGATTTTTGGAATGACTTTACTTATCGTGAGAGGAAAAAATTCAGTTTTAGTCCCATAACACCGGTTAATGGAAACGCGTCATGTCGCAATAGTTTTTTGTCGACATTTAGAAAAAAAAAGAAAAAAAACATCAAAAGTTTTGCACAAATCTGTAATGGAAACGTGCCTACACACACACACACACTCACCTGTCGTGTGCCGCCACTATGAAGTTGAGCAGCAGGCTGGTGTTGTGCTGGACGTTGATCTGGTGTGTGGTGGGCAGTCGTTTGTTCAGCTGCTGGTAGATGCAGGTGATGATGGTCTCCAGCCGAGCCACACTGATCTCAGTACAGACGTCCAGCGTGTTCAGACCGTTATCACGGAACGCCTCGATCATGTTCCACACGTCCACCAGATGCACTGAGAGAGAAAATGTCAGGAAATTATGTCAGGAAAAAACCTTACAATGTCAGTCCAGATTACTCTAAATATAATACAAATAAACAAGTGGCATGAAAAACCACTTTTAAACTTGAAATTGTGACAATGTCATTTTTAACATGCACTACTGTTCAAAAGTTTTTTGTTTTTTTATGTTTTTGAAAGAAAGCTGCTCACCAAGGCTGCATTTATTTGCTCAAAAATATAATAAAAAAAATCAGTAATATTGTGGAATTTAATACTATTTAAAAGAAAAGTTTTCTATTTAGATGTACTTTAAAATGTAATTTATTCCTGTGATCAAAGCTGAATTTTCATCATCATTACTCCAGTCTTCAGTGTCACATGATCCTTCAGAAATCATTCTAATATGCAGATTTGCTGCTCAATAAACATGTATTATTATTGTTATCAATGTTGAAAATTAACTTAAGAAATAGAAAGTTCAAAAGAACAACATTTATTTGAAATAGAAATACTTTGTAACATTATAATGTCTTTAACGGCACTTCTGATCAATTTTATGCGTCCTTGCATAACATAAATGTCACAGAGGCCAAACGGCTAGTGGGTTGAATGGTACAGTATATAGTCAAGTGAAAAGAGATACACAACACAATCTAACAAAATGCATGAAATAACTAAGTATAAATACACCCAAAAATGCAGCTAACTGAAGAAGAGCCCACATACTATATAAGCAAGTTCATTGTCCACCTTTACAATATACAGTAGATTCAAGAAAGAAAGATTTCTGCCATATTTTCAGCTCATAAGTGGATTAAAAACAACAAATGGGTTCATAGAGCAGTGGATATGCGACTGGTCCCTGACAGGGAAGCACACTATCATTTTGAAGACGGCTGACCTTTACTGACTCTCTGTTAATCACACAGAGGAAAAAAACATGATGTGGTAGAAAAAGTCAGGGGGAAGGAGGGGGTAAAGCAGTATCGTGTTTTTAGACACGCTGCAGAATGCCAATGCAGAGAGTATTTTAATTACTTAAATTAAACTAGAAAAAGGAATCACGCACACTATACTCAGTTGCTAAACTTATCAAAATGTAACGTTTTGGCAACATTTCGGTCCCATAACCTTCATCAAATGACTGATGTTTATTGTATTCGGTTTTAATAAATGCCTTTGTCCTACGCACCTATCAAGTATACCGGTTAATAGTTCATTGATTATATTTTAAGTTCATTGATCATATTTTATGTACATTATAGAGGGGGGGAAATCTGGATGGGGACGAAAAATCAAAACTGAGAAATTCTAGCAAATGTAACATTTCTCTTAAAGGAATAGTTCACTTAAAAATGAAAATTCTGTCATAATTTACTTAGTCTCAAGTTGTTTCAAACCTGTATGAATTTATTTCTACAGAGTACAGAATTTTCATTTTTAAGTGAACTATTCCTTTAACAACTGGGAAGGAAACTTTTATGAAGTGTTCTTAAAATTTCTCACCAAAGCAAGTATCAACCACCCAAAACATCCAAAACCCCTCAACAATGACTTTGTTCTCAAACAGTTGCATCTTAATCAGAACAGGACCAAATCTCTCTGACTGAAAAGCACTGAAGCATGTGTACACACACACATTCCTGCAGGGATTTTCTGGTCTCCGGTGAGACTTACCCATAATCCCCTGGGACACAGAGGCACAAACACTGATAACTGCTAAGTAAAACAAAACTCAATGTAACTGTCATCCAAAACACTTGGTAAGATTTAATTATTTTATTCATTCACCGTCTTCTTCAACCGAATGACATTGTCGTTTTGTCTTTATTGCCTTCAAATCCCTTAATTTGAACTATTTTATGTGTTTCTGCACCAACACACACACTTGAGTGGGAATTATTTCTCAAACAGTCGAATGCAGACGTGCAGCACCTCACTGCTAAAACATTCCAGCGTCCTGAACTCACATTAACACTCATCACACAGACACGATAAAAATCATTAACACACACCAGCTCCAAAAACACACAAACACACTGACTTCAGCTGTGGGACGGAAACTTCCTGTTACGGTTTAATGTTTTAATCACAATGACCTTTCAAAGACCGTCATATTTCATATACAACGGTACAAAAGTTTGGGGTCAGTATAAAAAAAAAAGAATTAAATGTATAATTTTTTCAGCAAAGATGCATTAAATTGATCAAAAAAGACACTAAAGACTTTTATATATATTATTATTATTATTATTATTATAATTTTATTTATTTTTTAAATAAGTGCTGTTCTTTCATCAAAGAATCCTGAAAAAAAAAAAATCTTGAGCAGCAAATCATCATATTAGAAAGATTTCTGAAGGATCATGTGACTCTGAGGACTGGAGTAATGATGCTGAAAATTCAGCTTTGACATCACATAATTAAAATGCATTTAAAGAGATATTCAAATAGAAAACAATTATTTTAAATTGTAATAATATTTCAGAATATTACTGTTTTTTTGATCGATTAATTGCAGCCTTGGTGACGCATTTCAAAAGCACATCTTACTGACTCCAAACTTTTGAACTGTAGTTTAGGCATAAAACACTGAAATGCAACTAGAATATGAAATGCAGAAGTACGAGACATGTAAGAGGAAACACCTGACGTTAGTTACCTGATCTCAGCGGCAGGTCAGACAGGTGAGGGCATCAAGAGGCCTGAAAACAGGAAGAAAGTGAGATGATCAGTCTAGGGTTGCACGATATTGAAGAAAAATGCGATATGCTATAACTCATTAAATAATGCGATGTTCGATATGCGATACGATAATGCTTAAACTGTGTAAAATAAACGAATTATCTTTAAAACATACTAGCCATATTTTAACCATTCATACTTTTAACTCAAAGAATAAAAATGTCACATTCAACAGATTTATGCTGATTCCAAGCAAGTTGAAACATAAAACAATAAAATATGATTTAAATGAAATAAAATGCAAATCCTTAACAATAAACTATGCCATGATTTCATGACTGACAAATAAAAATAGATTTTAATACTTTGTTAAAACAAAGTAATCCAGATGGATGTAAATGTACGTGCGATTCAAACACAAAATCTTAAGTGGTCATTTATTCTGACAAAATTAAAAACTGCACAAGCACCATAAATCACAAATATTTCATTGTACTTACACTAGTGAGTGCATTATAGTCTATCTAATGCTTTATGATGCAAATACCTTGTTTTCAGTCAAATATGATTTGATCTGTGTTTACATTCACTGCTTCAACATTCATCTGCTGATTTACATTTATGCATTTGGCAGATGCTTTTATCTAAAGTAACTTTGAGATGTACATTTTATCAGGTCATGCATGCAGTGGGAATCAAACCCATATGACCCTGGTGTTGCTAAAGTGGCCAAACTGACAATCCAGTCATGAATACACACACAGATTATAGTTCTGCACATTAAGGGTTGAGGTGAAGAAATCCACATAATGGCAGCTGATGTGTAACAGACTGATTCAAAACACACGCTACACATCAGTAGCTCAAAACTGATCCATTTCAGCTCGTAATAAACAGCTGCTACTTTTCGCAATTAACTCAAACACACCGTCTCTGTACAACCACAACCCCAGACACAAGTAGAGGAGCAGTCACACACAGATGGGCGGCAGAGAGTTTACTATTCCTGTCAACCACCCAAACTCATGACCTTTCACTCAAACACCATAAGTGGAAAACTATGATGTAAAGGCACCATATGAGGAGTGTCTGTGTGTTTGTCTGTGTGTTTGTGTGTGTGTGTGTGTGTGTGTGTGTGTCAGGCGGATTTTAGCCTCTGCTGATGCAGTTCATTCTCGATCCTCCATTCATACCTGCCGCCAAACCCAGAGTTCAGCCGCTCAATAATGTTAGACGCCACGGGCTCTCGAAGACTAAAGCAGAACAGAATGTTGTTGCTATACCACACTGACTAATACTGGCAGATATTAATATTTCAGCCAGATATTATTGGTTCACTGCTGTGAGCAATGATGAAACCGCGGCAACCAGAGCTCAGCTCAACATACAAGCAGCCAACATTTAAA
Source organism: Leuciscus waleckii (assembly GCA_900092035.1). Lineage (NCBI taxonomy): Eukaryota > Metazoa > Chordata > Actinopteri > Cypriniformes > Leuciscidae > Leuciscus > Leuciscus waleckii. Next base: position 17,533,993 of record FLSR01004880.1, on the reverse strand, counting down.
AAACTATTCTTTTTAGGAACATTTATCCTTATTCATACAGAAATATATATAAAATGTATTATACATTATATTATTGTATTAAATACATTTCTTTTAAATATATTTTAATTTATTTTATAAATTATGTATTATTATAAAATTAATTATAAATATTATATATATTTTTTTATATAATTAGTCAAATTAATTTTTTTTTATATATATATATATTTCAAAACACAATAAAATATTCACTATTTGCAAGTAATATGTGATTTGTATCTGTATAATGTGACTTCAAGTCCTCACAGAACATCAAATGCTTAAGTTAGCAATAAAAACAGATATAATGATCAACAAACCGTTGGATTAATAAGCGCTGACCCATGTTTGTCAACCAGCCTGAAACTTGGACATTGTCATGTGAAGACTTTGGGGTTTCTACCTGTCAGAGTAACTGTGTGTGGGGTAATAATTAAACAAGTCATTATCAGATAGTTTATAACAGGACGTCTGAGTTACTGAACTCTCTGCAGTAACAGAGGTGTATGTCTGTGTTATGGAAACATTTACCACAGTAACGTTTGCTTTGACGACCACAACTGACAACTCCATCTGCCTGTTTACACACCACGCGTGTGCTTAAGTGCTGCGTGTATATTTAGCATCTAATAAGTGTCTTTATTAATCATCTGAAGATATTTCCTTTGAGTTAATGGGAGAGCTTGTGTTCTTTTCTTCCAGTGCCAGCTCATATCAGTTTCTCTGACGTGACGTGGAGCGAATGATTGAATATCTCCTTTGGGGAGATCAACAAAAGCCTTCTGAAGGTTCCCGCGGACAGCGGCCCTGATCTTCCTTTCAGACTTTACTGAGTCTGAGCTGAATGAGAGAAAGACTGTGATGGAGAACAATGTCTTGTGCACCAAAATAAGATCAAACTCAGTCGCTGGGGTTGAGACGTCACATCCATTCAGAAAAGCAGTGACGGAGAACAGGAGAGATTCTGTGTGTGTGTGTGTGTGTGTGTGTGTTTGCATTTCACAGGACTGGCATGAGCTCTATTTGCATTTACACAGTAAATAAGGATAAAAGCCCAAAAGTCAAACACACAAAAGAAGCGGGTAACTAATGAAACCTGTCAAGAACACATCCGGCTCTTATTTCATCTCAAAATCAAAAGATAGAAACAAGAAGTTGCATGTTGAAGGAAATTCAAGACTTTTTTAAGAGCGTTAAGACTTTTTGAGAATTAAGCACACATACCCCCCACACCCGTTTCACATGACAATAAAATATGCATTTCTATAAATATTTACATATTCCAAGATGTACAACATCCGGAATGATTTCAATAATGGGATATATGAGGGTAATATGCTTAATTATAATGAAATAAATGCCACAATGGCAAAAATATCGTAAAGAGGACCTGTTATGATTTTTTATTTTTTACATTTTTAACTTCCTTTAGTGTGTAATGTTGCTGTTTGAGCATGAAAAAGGTCTTCAAAGTTAAGTTACAGAGCCCTAAGTTTCCACACTGTTTCTGAACTCCCTGAAACTCCTCAGCTGTAGTCCTGAGTTTGCTTCCGGGAATGAACACATCACAATATTCCTCATTTAAATAATTCCCAATCCCGATTCCCGACCAAGGTATACGCTACATAAAGGTGGTTGAGTTAGTTAGTAGTGTGTGGAAACTCGGTTATGATAAGGGGCGGGACATTTCCCAAACACGGTGGAAGCACTCGACCAATCACAACACACTGGTCCAGCCGACCAATCAGAGCACATCGTGCCTTCGGAAGGAGGAGCTTCATCGAGACAGGAACTACACAGAGCGTTACTGACAGAATGGGAAGAGCAACAATGTCAAATATGTGATTTTTGAACATTCAAGCATGAAAGCCTTTTCAAGTAGACTCAAAAAACAAAATAGGATTTTGTAAAAGGGCCTCTAGATGTTCTTAAATTTTTTTTATATATATATGGCCTATATATGATTTATAATGCCCTGGAGAAAAATGTATGAACTAAAAATTATCCAAATGTATAAACCAGCATCATCGTAAAAAAATAAACTGGTTTATATCAAGGCCAACATTCTTGAGTTCTGACGAGGTGCATCTGGATTAAACCTACACTGATTCAGAACTCAACATAGTAACATGTCCTGTACTTTCAGTTTCAGAAGTGTGTTAAAGGTTCAAGATCTCATGTCACAAGCAATATATGAACACACCTTTTAGGGTCTGCTGGTTCATATGATTATTTTCTGACATCCTAATTCTGGAGGAGGCCATCGGTCTGTCTGAATGCCACTGTGGATGTGGATGTGGAACACACACACACACACACACACTCCTACAAAAGTTCAGCCTGGCATGAAGATACTCTCATGGTTATTTTTGCCTTGGTGACGACTTGACGACTCTCTGGTCTGAACATGCACACAAATATGATCTCTCAAACTCTGTCCACATAATCCTTTAAAGTTATCACATCAGTATCAACTATTTACTTTATCGTGTGTCCAATTTAAGAAAAAATCTAAAATCATAATCTTTCATTACATGAATTGACTTGCTCTGCCTTAAAATAATCTCTCTACAGCACGAAGTTACAGCCCATTAAAACACAGCCATAATGGTAGTAGCCTAAAAATATCAACACTATACCATGGTAACACCAGAGTACTTTTCAATAAGGGCCTTTAATGTTAAAAACTTGCTTAAAAGTGGTTTAATAAACCAATCCAGTTCAACATCAGATGAGCCAAATAGAAACATAATTTTTACAAAAAGTACATTCTACTATGGTACTAAATGAGCATATACAACATATATAACTTACTAAAAAGTACCAAAGTAGCCTATCGTTTTTTTATGGACATTGTACCATGGTATTTTTGGAAACACATTGGAATATCACCATGTAAATAAATACCATGGTATGTGAATTTCAGTACCATGGTATGAAGGACTATGGTTTTACCATCTGATTCAGTCACTATAACGAGGTAGTTTTTTTTGTAAAACATTGTACCAATCCAAAGTAGGCTACTTCAAATACCATAGTATTTTTGTCAGTGACTTTTATTGTCGTGTTTGAGTTTCTCTTTCTGACTTCCTACACAATGACAACGGAAACACAACACAACATGCACGTACCATCTGAAACAAATCTTCCATAAACACACAAATACAAATGAAGAGCCGAAATCTCTCATATGAAACTCTGGTGTTGAGTAAGAAGTTACATAGTTTCGGGATGTTTCGCGTTTGTTGTTTTCGTTTAACGGAAACGGTTTCATGCGCAGGAACAGATTTGCTCAATCTACATGTAAACAAACCCCCCAAAAATCCACATATGTATGTTATGTCGTAATTAACAATTACAATGACTTTATGTCTTTAAGTTAGTGGAATGAAGAGATGAAAGCGAGCAGCCATGTTGTCAAACATTAATGTTCACCTCATTCACCGCTCAGAGTTTCTTTCATGCAGATGAGAGTACGTTTTAATAGTTTATACTGCTACATTATCATTTATAATGGTATATTATCGTGTATAGTTGTAGGTTTTGGTTTGTAGTTGTGTGTTTAATGAAGGTTTACTGAAGTGAAGAGCAGAAGTTCGGTTTTGACTCACCGGACGAATTTCCGCCGCTCGGATCCCGTTCAAAGCCTCCAACATCAGCCTCTCATTTCAGTCTCTGGTTTCTCGTTAAATTCTCATTGTATCAGATGATTCAGTTCTGTTGAGTCACGATTCATTCACGAGATCTCCGGTGTACAGTCAGAACGACTCTGTGTGTGAAGCCATACTGGAGAAACTCAAGACTCAATGAACTCTCTCTCTCTCTCTCTCTCTCTCTCTCTCTCTCTCTCTCTCTCTCTCTCTCTCTGAATTTCATTTCAATGACTCTCTCTCTCTCTCTCTCTCTCTCTCTCTCTGAATTTCATTTCAATGACTCTCTCTTTCTCTCTCTCTCTCTCTCTTTCTGAATTTCATTTCAATGACTCTCTCTCTCTCTCTCTCTCTCTCTGAATTCATTTCAATGACTCTCTCTCTCCGAATATCATTTCAATTACTATCTCTCTCTCTCTCTCTCTGAATTTTATTTCAATTACTCTCTCTCTCTCTCTCTCTCTCTCTCTGAATTTCTACCTATCTATCTATCTATCTATCTATCTATCATCAATACAGTGAATATTGTAATATTTGAATTATTATTACATTATTTTAGTAAAAATATTAGTTATTTATATTATTATTAATTATATTTATTTGTATATATTGTCAATACAAATGTTATATATCTAAATTATAATATATATAATATTTATAATAATACAAATATTTACATATTTAATAATAATACTATATATTTATCTATATATCATCTATCTGTCAATACATTGTGAACATTGTTATATTTTAATTATTATTAAAATATTTTTTGTAAAAAAAAATACTGTGGTGGAGCTATTGACATTTGAGAGCTATGGCGGATATTAATATAATGCTATGCTATGCCTTGGAATAATGTAATAATGGTAATAATATGCCTTGGAATAATGTAAACAAGTCATTGCTTTTATAGTGTTTTTTGGTCTTGGTGGTGTAAATAAGCATGTTGCGTCAGGACTTGTTGCCTAGCATCTCCTTTCGTGTTTCACTGGAGAACGAAATACAGGGTTGGACCAACATGAGTGTATTTTTGTGTGAACTCTTCTTCTGCGTTTGTAATGCATGATGTCAGAGCGCACCCACCCGTGAGATAGGTTTAGATTCAGGGTCAGACTAATGACTGAGATGACAGAGATCTGCATGTTTACCAAGCTTATATCTGAACTCAATGAGCCGAAACAATCATAATTATTACTGGGTAAACATCCTGACTGAGTTCAGGAGATGTTCTGTTTCATTTTGGGGTTTTTACAGACCATTTTTGGAATGAAACAGCTTCAGTATCAAATCAAATCTTTGGGATCTTTGCCCAAATAGCAACAAATCAAACACAAATGTAGAATAATGGCGAGTAATTCATGTTATTTACTGATGCTGAAAACAAAAATATACAAAGAGTATTTATTTATTTGTTTGTTTCTTTATAGCAATTGCCAGAGCTGTAAAAAACATATTATGGCGGTCAAATCGATTATCTAACATAATAATTATATATGTGTGTATTTATATTATTATATTTATGTGTGTGTGTGTGTGTCTGTATATATAGTATACACTATACACACTGTACACACACACATATATAAACACAAACTTTTGTGCAGATGCGACTAATTGCGATATATATATACACACACACACACACACACACACACACACACACATATATATATATATATATGGAATATATAAAGTGACCACCAGGTACTTTTGAGTTTCTTGGCCAAATCATCATTGTTATGAGATGAGTCTAACTCTTTTTTGATGTTTTGTTTTTGTTTTTTGCAATGCCAATGCCAATGAAGAAAATGAATGAGAAATACCAAAGCGGCTCACAAAGTGGGCAGTCAGTGTTCACTCAATTAGCCACACCCCTAATAATTAGCCACACCCACCAGCATTAGCAACATGCTTCAGGATTGGCCACACCCCTAATGTACATCAGTGACTGAAACCTGACTGTGAAAAAGCCTGTAGTGCCATTCATCCATGAAGAACATTCTTCTGCGTTACATGATATCACTTTTGAACACGGGTCATTAATCACAGTCCTTCTCTTTTTTTTGTGTCTCGCTATCTCTTCCTATCTCTCTCTATTGTGAATCATTGTCACAGTAAATTAGCTAGACATCTGTATTTTGAACAGAAAATGCATCTACGACTACATCCGTCCCTCAGGGCTAACAAGATTGAATCACAACAGAAACTACAACCTCAACATCGTCGTTATTTAAAAGATATTTTCATGTTTGTAGATTGTAGGTTGTGTAACGTCCCCAGATGAATTACAGCTGATGAGCAGCGAGTTTATTTCTGTGTGTCTGTGACATCCTAGAAGGGCAGGATCCCTGTGTTAAACCCGTGCAGAATGTGATCGTGTGGATGGAGATAAACACAGTTTCCCTTCAAGCTCTCGCACCACACAGATGAGTTGAACATTAACTGTGTCGCAGCCCATAAACTGGTGCTTTCCAAGGGTTTGGCACTATAAAAACTTTTACATTTAAGAAATTCTGCAGACACTCTGGTGCAGAACAGGCTTGAGCTTCACAAATGAAATCTGGTTGGAGAAGAAGTGCAAGTACAGTACAGTAATACAGTAAATACATCAGTGTTACTGTATATTGTATTATTGTACTACTGCAAACAAATAAACAAGCCAACACAAGCATGATAAGAATGATGGATTATCAGGCAACAGCTGTAAATTAGAACAAATTTGAAATTACATTAGAGTAATGTACTGACTGTGGCCCTAGATTTTAAAAGAAGCTGAAATATGTTCAGTTGGCCTTTATTTGATTTCTGAAAAAAGACAGACATGATCTGGCTTTGGAGATGTATCAACAGCAAAAGATTTAAATTAACTTGTTGTTGGTTAGAACTTTACTTGACTAGTCTAGTTTAGTAGTCTAAATAGTTTCTTCATGTTTAATGAAAAAAGTTTTTAGTTGACACTAATTAAAATGTATAATATAAGGTCCACAACCAGAAGCTGCACAATGTTGTGGCATCATTGGTTCTTACTGTGAGCGACGACACGATGACCGTTCCAATATGGCCGACGCGCCGACGAGTCTGGAGTGGCGGAATGTGGCATTTTTAGTAGTTTTGGTCACTTTGATGACCAGCTAACGAACCAGGTAGGCATGATGGAAGGCCAGCTTAAACCAACTAAGACCCGTGAACAAACTTAGGCTTTTTAACAACAAAGGAGATAAACAAAAGTAATAAACAGTAAAAAATAATAAAGGTCTAAACAGACTCGTTTCTGAGTTGTGCCAGAGAATGTCTAGGGCTCTGGTTGTGCAGTGTTCACTGAAGGTCAGTCATGTCATGTTTGAATGTTGTTGTGCTGCCATCTAGCGGTCAGAAGCGGTGCCAGCACTTCATTAATGGGTCAGTCAAGGTTGTTTTTGTTTTGTTTTGTTTCATTTGTGGATTATAGAGTTCTTTGGCGACTCATTTCATCCCCAATATATATTGATATTTCTCTGTTAGAGAAAACCAAAAAACCTTTAGGAACTGAATGAGACCTTTCTTTGTCTAAAAAAATTAAAATAAAACAGGCGAGATTCTCTTCATGAACATCAGTCAGTGTGTTTATCCAGCAGAGGGCGCTGACAGTGAGGTGATTTTCAGTAAACTGGAAAATGCAGAATCATAAATAACTGTCAAATTAATATCGGCTTCTCAAAAAAAAAAAAAAAAAAACATTACTTTTTTAAAAATATGAAAAAAGCCCC
>FLSR01004880.1:17473597-17513730 GCA_900092035.1 Leuciscus waleckii | reverse complement strand
GAGAGAGAGAGAGAGAGAGAGAGAGAGAGAGAGAGAGAGAGAGAGAGAGAGAGAGAGAGAGAGAGAGAGAGAGATGGGGGATGAGAGTTGTGAGAGTTGTGATCACATGTGATCATCCATACACCCATCATCATCATACTTTCATCAATCCTTCATCATCATCCATCCTTTATCATCATAATCATCCTTTCATCCATCCATCATCATCATCATCTGCCCTTCATCATCATAATTATCTCTCCATCATCATCATACTTTCATCCATCCTTCGTCATCATCCATTCTTTATCATCTTTATCAATCCTTCATCATTATCATCATCCATCCATACATCCTTCTTCATCATCCATGTATCCATCTCATCATCAGCTCTCATGCTATGACATGTGGTCAGTGATCCAATCAGTGTTAGTGTGGGACGTCCAGTGTCACGCAGCAGGGGTTAAAGGTGAAGCTCAGGAAGGAGCATGTACAGGTGAGGTCAGGTGCAGTGTGTTCCACTAACATCTCAACAGTTATTCCATTACAGCCCAACAGGAAGTCATGAGTTCTGACAGGAAGTGGCGTGCAGATGGGAACGGTGGAGCTCAGCCCTGTTTAGCCTGTCTACTGCTGAGAACTAAATCTCTGAAGTCACCAGAGATTCAGAAAGAGGGTTTTGGTGGTTAGCATGCTAGCGGTAGCCAGGAGATTAATGCAGGTTGACTTGAATTAGTTGCTGTGAAAGCTTTAATGCTAGCGTTTAGCATTAGCCTCTGACAGTCAGCAACCGAGCAAGTGTAAAACAAACTAACCTTCTTGTACTGATAAAAGGTGTTTAATTTTCACGGGGAGGTGGGGTCAGGGGTGTTCCAGGGGTCAAATGTCAAAGGTCCAGAATTAAGGGGGAGCAAGAGGAACAGAGGAGTTAGGGAACTCAGTGCGGTCATATTTATATATTGTCACTCAATATTCAGTGGTTGCTAAAGTCTCATTCAAAGGAGTCGTGATGTAACGCTTGTTAATGAGCGTTACTGGGAATGTTGGGATGGGGCAAAGTTTGAGGTCAGAAAGATTTTTTCATGTTTTAAAAGAAGTCTCTTCTGCTCACCAAGGCTGCATTTATTTGAGCAAAAATACAGTAAAAACAGGAATATTGTGAAATATTATCATAATTTGAAATAAGTGTTTTTCTATTTGAATATAAATTAGAATGGAATTTATTCCTGTGATTCAGAGCTGAATTTTCAGCATCATTTCTCCAGTCTTCAGTGTCACATGATCCTTCAGAAATCATTCTAATATGATGATTTGCTGCTCAAGAAACATTTGTAAATAATATATAAACATGGTGGACTGTGAAATAAAATAAAGGACATTCATTTGTTATGAATCATCTTTTGCTTTGCATCCATGAAGTTCCAAATAAAAACAGAAAATAATCAAAATGAGATTAAATATCTCGCAATTGTTTAATATTGGAAGCCACTGGTCCCAAAAGAGGGACGTTCTCATGATTAGCAACCTCTGAATGTGATGCCATCGCATGTGAGCTTCTACAATCTACACCACGCTTCACCTCAGATCAGCTGTGTGTGTGTGTGTGTGTGTGTGTGTGTGTGCAAGGCTGCATTTATTTGATAAAAAACAATACAAAATTAAAAAACTGTAATATTGTGAAATATTATGACAATTTAAAATGACTGTTTTCTATTTTTAACATATTTTAAACTGTAATTTATTCCTGTGATCAAAGCTGAATTTTCAGCATCATTACTCCAGTCTTCAGTGTCACATGATCCTTCTGAAATCACTCTAATATGATGATCAAGAAACATTTCTGATTATTATCAGTGTTGAAAACAGTCGTGTTGCTTACATTTTTGTGGAAACGGTGAGACTATACACACACACACACACACACATTATATATATATATAAGGTTAGGGTTAGTGTGAAATATGTATATTTCTTTTTTTTTAATGGAGAGGAACTTTGAACCAATCAGAGATCGCTGTGGGCGGAGCTAACCAGTGTGATGCTGCACAATTGAAAATAGAAAACTGCTCGATTTTGTTCACTACAAAGATCCACTGTCACTCACGTTGTCTGAAATCACCAACTCTTATTGAAAACGGCTACAAATGGCTGTCAGTGTGAAGGACCTTTTCGAAATCATGATGAAAATAATCTCGGCGTCCTCCCCCACCCGACAGCACAGAGCTCTCTTTGTGGACAGCAGCCGCTCTCGGCTTTAGCGACACCAAAGATTATTGTCAGAAGGCCACAACAGGGAGAAGAACAAAGACTGAGCCCAGAACTACAGCTGACCCGCACGGGCCATCAGACCAGCGCTCATAACATCCAAAACACCCTGTCAGAACACATCAGACTTCACGGGACACGTCTCTCTGGCTTACACACCCAGAATACAGTTCATTTCTCTCTCTGTCTTTGTGATCACGGGACTGGAACGGATGGAACGGGAGGAGAGGAGGAGGAAGATGAATGAATAGACAAAAAATAATAGAAAGAAGATAACAGAGACATGGAAAGATGGAGGGAAAGTGCTTTGTGTCCCAAGGGATGAAACCAAAACCTTCCTGTGTTAATGTACAGCCACACAGAGGGTGGAGGCTAATCTAAATCTCATCAGCATGCTCATGAATATTAATTAGGTGACATAACATTCGGTCCATTACTATTAACTGGTCTTAAAGGAATAGTTCAAGCAAAAAATTAAAAGGAGCCAATAAATTAACTCACCCTCAAGCCTATAGGTGTAAATGACTTACAATCTATACTGTAAATGACAGGTAACAATATATAAGAAAATATGGCACGACTGCACAGTAAAAAAAAAAAAAAAAAGAAAAAATGACAACCAGAGTTATATTAAAAAATATAAAAAGCTCTTCCAGGCTTTATAATGGGAGTGAATGGTAACTTGGATTTTGAAGCCCAAAACTCGACTCTCTCGTGAATTGCCGGAAGCCAGTGATTTATAAAGTTATGAATATGTATATTTTTCTTTAGAAAACGCATCGCTTCACTTCAGAAGGCCTTTATTAACCCACTGGAGCCGCTTGGAAGAGCCAGGTATTTTTTAATATAACTCAGATTTTGTTTGGCTGAAAGAAGAACGTCATGCTATACACTTAGGATGGGTTGAGGGTGAGTAAATTATGGGATAATTCTCATTTTTTGGTGAACTAACCCTTTGAAAAGATTTTACAAAGCCTACTACAATTTTTCTTCAAAATGCAACGGACAAAAATAATTAAAATAATGTAATTGTCATAAATTGTGTGAAACCCCTTACACACTCAGATCTCAAACAGAAATAGCCTGATTATTATTTTTAACTTTAGCATTTTAAAACATTTATAACATATTTTTAGTTTTTATTTTAACTTTAGTCATTTTGTATTTTTATTTAATTTTTTTTTTAATATTTTTTATTAACTTTAGTTTATTTCGGTTTAAGTAATGTTAGTACCAAAACAATTAAAATACAATACATTTAATTCACACATTTTTTTTTAAATCTAAATTATGCTCAACCCTTACCACACTCAGGTAATTATTAATTTATGTTAATAATAAGTCTTTTTGCTATGTGCTTTTGTCATTTCTGTAGTTTTTGATTTTTTTAAAATATTTCTATATAACTTTATTTTCATCTCAGTTGTAGTAGTTAACTCAGTACCAATTATAATATAATAAATATTTTTGAAAAAATTAAATGAAAAAGAAATTTAAATAAAATGGAGCAAAACCCTTTACACATATTTAGACTGCTTGTACATGGTATATACTATTACAGTAATGATGGAAAATAAAATACAGTATAGAGAAAGAGAGAAACAGAGAGATGCCTTTTCATGCCAGTTTAAAATAGACATTGGCCTCAGGGAGAGCGTCAGCATTACATTCCGTCATCACACACACACACACACACACACACACACACACACACACACACACACACACACACACACACACACACACACACATTTTGATTGGGAGACATTTTGTTATTAAACAGCAAACATTTATTGATTTAATTTTAATAACAGGTCTGTCATAGCTATCATGCTTTAGACATTTAAAACATAAATCTCTTAAATACTACAGAATCACCTAATGTTGAATATAATTACAGATACCTTAAGTTTCATATAAAACATTAGCAGTCTATTTTGGATTTTAAAAAATGTATATCCTAACTCTAGGCCTCATGTTATTGTGAGAGATAGCAAATTAGGCGTTTAAAAATACAATGGGTAGAATTACGAACAATCAAGTACATCAAGATAAGATGATACAAGTGACAAAAGCTGACATATAATGCACAAGAGAAATCAATTAAATTTAAGAAGCTCATATTGGTGTGCACAAAAACACAAATGTATTTTTTTTTACAGCCAACACAAACTTGACAAGAGAAGAACGGTGATGATAGATATAGTGGGTGTGGCCGCTGATGAAGGTGCCTCCTGTGATGTCACAACTCTGCCATTCAAGGGCTGAACTCCTCTGAAGTTGTTGGTCATCAGAACTGAAGGGCTTGCTTTGAAAAACGTAGTTGTGCTGAAGCGGCTGATCTGTTTGGAAGAATAAATTCAACTGAGTGACTTCTAGGTTTTAACTCAGAAGGTGAAGTAATAGAATACCCATCCAGTAATAGACGAATATGATTTTTTATGAATTACTCTACTATAGAGTTGCCTTGACTTACCAAGTCCTGACTGACTTTGATGGGATCTTTGAACACAGTCCAGATCACAGATTCATTGCAGTTGGGTATGGTAAGGGAGCCTCGGTACCGGTAATATTTAGTCCTGTTCACCCCTTCAAGCAGACTGTCCATTGTGATTTTATTCATGATGTTTGTGGTTGAATTACCTAAATACACAAAAAACTCACTCATAAAGACTTCACTTGTTTCATAACTGGATGAATCATCGTTTTTAAAAGAATATCTTGAATGATTAAATGACAAATCTATTTTTTAACAGTCAAATCGCCACCTACTGGTGTAACAATGTAATCGATAAATCGTAATTTGAAGTATCAAGTAGATTAAGATTTAAATATTCCGCTGTGATTTGTCAAAGGTTTAATAGACGTAGTCAAATCGTTGTGATTTAGGAATAAGATCAATGGGTTTGTGTTTGAATTGAGATTGCGATCTCATGTTTGGTTTTGTTATTTGTGTTAACCATAAAAACACTGGTACTACATACTGTATAAACAGTTCGAGTACAGTAGTATAATACTATGCTACTCCAAATCCAGCCACACACACAAACAATCCCAGAGGAAACAGTGTAATTAGGTTTCTTCCTGTCTGTCTGTCTGTCTGTCTGTCTCTCTCGCCCCCGCGTCCTTTCTTTAAATGACACTATAATTAAACAGCTTTGTAAACAGACATTAAAGGCTGAAAGCGTGTGTGAAGTGGTTTGGTCTGTTCCGCAGGTAAAACAAGGACACAAGCGCTGGGGATTCTCAATAAAGACTTGAGTCGCAGAATGAATCTGGGCCAAAAACTGAGTCATGAGCTATGTTTGGAACGGCACCATACTACTCATACTATATGTGCAGAATGTGTACTGTCCATCAGAGGAGTAAAGTAAAAGTACAGATACCTTACAGCAAAAATGACTCCAATGTCCCCAATTTCAATACCACTTGAGTAAAAGTCTTCGTGTATCTGATTTTAACAGTACTTAAGTATTTTACTCAGACTGAATGTAGGCTCAGAGATGCGCTAGTCCTCAACACCTATAAGAGACATGCCAGTGAAAAACAAGAAACATGATTATTTGTGAGGAGAGCAATCACATGTTTAAGTCAAAATAAAGCTGGACATATCTTAAACGAACACCCTCAAATCTTAAGCTCAAGTGCTCAAAAAGGGCATCTCTTCAATATAATGGATACATAAAATAATGTTAACTAATTAAAGCCTAAAAAAGTCAAAGCCTACTTGGACTGGACGTGTTGGTTTCGCATTGCATTACTCATTACAAATGTATTGGAGTAAAGAGTACATATACCTATTCAAAAATGTAGATAGTCGAAAAGTTGCTTAAGCCAAAAATATACTTAAAGGAACACTCCACCGTTTTTTTGAAATGGGGTTTATTCACCTTGTTTCCTACATTTAGATAGGTGGGCAAATGCATTTTTGTCTCAGTGCATGCATTGTTTTAGTTTGACAGGGTCGGCGCTATCTTAGCTTAGCACAATGAATGGAATCCTTTGTTGCCAGCTAGCATGTCCTGAGTAAAAGTGATAAAAAAAATTAAAAAAACCCACCTAATTACTTCTTGTGGCCTGCGTATTCACAACGAGTTGCACGTCAATATGTTGACGGAAGTCGTGGGATTTCATGTGTTGCGTGATGTCTCTGCACCCAAGTAGCAGTGCTTCGCCTGTGCTTCCCCCTAATATAGTCAATATCTGCCTAGGAAATCGCCTAGTGTTAATCTGCATCGCTATTTGTACTCGTTGTGAATACGCAGGCCACAAGAAGTAATTAAGTGTTTTTTTGTTTTTTTGGATCCCTTTTACTCAGGACATGCTAGCTGGCAACAAAGGATTCCATTCATTGTGCTAAGCTAAGCTAAAGCCGACCCTGTCAAACTAAAACAATGCATGCACTGAGACAAAAATGCATTTGCCCACCTATCTAAATGTAGGAAAGAAGGTGAATAAGCCCTATTTCAAAAAACGGTGGAGTGTTCCTTTAAGTACAGTAACTAATTATATTTACTCAAATACTTTACACCACTGCTGTCCATAGTGTGCAAATATTCCTAAAATTCCTACTGTACATTTTCGTAGATAAACACTGGAAAAAATTTGTGTATGATTTACTTTGAAACAATTTTCACACTTTTAAATAATCATTTTCACAAACAAAATCACAAATAAATGGCAACCAACATATTGAATAAACATGATATTTTGAAGTAGAAAGATCATAATTTTCTTGTAAAACACTGGAATAATCTTTGTTTTACTTACAACTCTGAAAAATCATTTTTAGGTAACAATATTTAAGAAAATATAGCATGACTGCACAGTTTAAAAAAATTAAAATTAAAGGGATACTCCACTTTTTTTGGAAATAGGCTCATTTTACAGCTCCCCCAGAGTTAAACAGTGGAGTTTTACCGTTTTCGAATCCATTCAGCCGATCTCTGGGTCTGGCGGTACCACTTTTAGCATAGCTTAGCATAGATCATTGAATCGGACAGGACCGATTAGCATCTCTCTCAAAAAAATGACCAGAGAGTTTCGATATTTTGCCTATTTAAAACTTGACTCTTCTGTAGTTACATCGTGTACTAAGACCAACGGAAAATGAAAAGTTGCGATTTTCTAGGCTGATATGGCTAGGAACTATACTCTCATTCCTCCGTAATAATCAAGAAACTTTGCTGCCGTACCATGAGTCCAGCAGGCGTAATGATATGACCGTCTGTCTTAGTACACTATGTAACTACAGAAGAGTCAAGTTTTAAATAGGCAAAATATCGAAACTCTTTGGTCATTTTTTTAAGAGAGATGCTAATGGTCGTGTCCGATTCAATGATCTATGCTAAGCTATGCTAAAAGTGGTACCGCCAGACCCGGAGATCGGCTGAATGGATTCGAAAACAGTAAAACTAAACTGTTTAACTCTGGGGGAGCTGTAAAATGAGCTTATTTCCAAAAAAAGTGGAGTATCCCTTTAATGGTTAAAAGTGTCAAAAGCAGCTTTATATTTAAATTAAATTTACAGCAAAGGTTTCTATTTACATCATGTTTTTGCAGCGTTGAGCATTGTAACATGGGTTATTATTGTACCGGACTACTAAACAAAATTCTTTACACAAAAATGGACTTAAAATGTGAAATTAATTTCTATATTTCCAAGATGATACAGGACGTCACTCACATGCTGCAACTATAAAATGTTTAGAGTGGAATAATCCCTAGTATTGCTACTTGTTTTTTAATAAATATGTATATAGTATAGAGTGCTGCAGGGATGACATATTTTTGTAGGCAAAACCCCAGAAAAGAGCATTTTAGCACTTCGGTTTATCGTCTGGAAGCCTGTGGGTTTTTTGAAGGGTTTCTGGTTAAATGCCTGAAATAAGGTCTGTGGTGAACACAAGCTTAATACATTTTCATGTTTTATTCTACAACATACATAATATACACCAGTAATACCCCACATGTGATTTTTTTAAAGCCTTTACTTACAAGCGTCTAAATGGGACGGCAGAAGTTGTCAGGAACATTAAACGTCCTCAGCCGAACAGGAAAACTCGTCTACTCACTATAGTCCGCTTTCACAGCCGTCTTGTGTTTATAATCGTGCTCTTGCAAACTATTATAACTCGAACTGTCATGGGAAAAAGCTTTTAAACAAAGACAGAGTTGTCAGAAGCTTAATGATGGTGATGTTGAGGTCATGTGACCGTGGTGTAGTTCATTTCTAGTCTATGTTTAGCTTTTTACTTCTGATGATTGTATTTAAGCTTCAGAATTCATAAAAGTTGAGATCATTTAAGAATCGTAAACTTGTGTTGGTCACAGAGCTTATTTTCTGCAATAATCCAAAAGCCAATTGAAAAATCCTATTGGGTTTTTGTCGAGGGAACCAGGGTGATGCGAACTTCTGGGTTGGCCTACAAAAATAAGTCATGACTGCACTCACTATACAGTAAGCTAATATGCCATTCTGAACACAGTCCTGTTTGTGATCAGACATACAGTGATGTGCTTCCTGTGTTGCTGTTATTGTTTGAGATCGCGTAATGTGATTGGCTAACAGCCCAGAGAACAGGATGAGGTCGTCATGAGTCATCACCTGTCAGGAAATGACCCACCAATAATGATGGCTATTTATAAAACTGAACCCCCTTTCAATCTGAAACCTCACCCTGCATCTGGCCCGACTTCAGCAAACACCTCTGATATGAGAATAAAGAGATGAGCAATATAAGCACCCAGCTCTTTGACACACTCTCACAATAATGCACAAGGCCATGTGAAGACGTGATGTCATGCATTCAGTCATCACAAGCTGAATCGGATCACATGACTGTTTCAGATAACACAGTGTTGTCTTCAGAAGAGCTGCTCATGCTGAATTGAACTTGTTTCATAATGGATGAACTTTACAGTTATTGAACTGAAACGTGTTTTATGGCGGCTTTCCATAGACATAATGATTTTTATACTTTGCAAACTGTATATTCTATCTGCTAACCCTAAACACAGCCCTCACAGAAAACTTTCTGCATTTTTACATTATCAAAAAACATAATTTAATATGATTTATAAGCTGTTTTCCTCATGTGGATCAAAAATATGTCCCAGTAATGTTGGGTTTACCAGGACCACACACATACACAAACGACACACACACACACACACGCACACGCACACGCACACGCACACGCACACACACACGCACACACACACGCACACACACACACACACACACACACACACACACACACACACTCACACACAAACACACTGTATGTTTTGTTCAATTGAAATCTGTCTGTCTGTCTGTCTGTCTGTCTGTCTGTCTGTCTGTCTGTCTGTCTGTCTGTCTGTCTGTCTGTCTGTCTGTCTGTCTGTCTGTCTGTCTGTCTGTCTGTCTGTCTGTCTGTCTGTCTGTCTGTCTGTCTGTCTGTCTGTCTGTCTGTCTGTCTGTCTGTCTGTCTGTCTGTCTGTCTGTCTGTCTGTCTGTCTGTCTGTCTGTCTGTCTGTCTGTCTGTCTGTCTGTCTGTCTGTCTGTCTGTCTGTCTGTCTGTCTGTTCATTTATATATCTGTCAGTCTGTCTATCTATCTGTTCATTTATATATCTATCTGTCCATATATCTCTCTATCTCTCTATCTGTTCATTTATATATCTAACTGTCTTTCTGTCCATCCATCCATCCATCAATCCGTTCATTTATATATCTAGCTGTCTTTCTGTCCATCCATCCATACATCCATCCGTTCATTTATATATCTATCTGTCTATCTATCTATCTATCTATCTATCTGTTCATTTATATATCTAACTGTCTTTCTGTCTGTCCATCCATCCATCCATCCATCCATCAGTGTGTCATTATTACAGTTTTTCTTGATTACTCACACTATAACTGATTTAGTTGGCCCAATTTTCCCAAATCATTCAGTTCTCGTAACGAAGACGGCTTCTCAAAACGTTTAACACATTTCGCCAATTTTCAAACACATTCCAGTTTTCTCAATATTTCCTGCAAAACTCATTTTGCACAGGTTTAACCCTTTTATCATTCAGAAAACACAAGCACACAATATAATTACCTCCAAGAGTTACACTGTGAACTCAAATAGCACACATTTATCCATGTGTACACATAAAAACTGATGAGACATCAATCAGAATCTCAGGATAATATAATTAGAGAGACCGGGTGATTGTGGGCTTTGGAAAATAATCCTAGTGGTGGGAGAGGAAGAGGAAGAGAAGGGGGAAATAAAAATAAAAAACATTTGTTCCTGATGAAATACAATGCATTATAGTTGACCATGTTCTTGAGCATGGATTAACCATGAGAAAAGCTGAGGGTTTTATACGACTCACACATACAGTATAATTACAGTACACAGTAGCAGTACATTAGATGAGACACTTTCATAATACAGTAAATACTGTAGCACATCTTGTACAACCTTAAACTCGCAATTGTCAAATGGATTTTTTAGCCAAGTACTTGTTACATTTGTAAGTTTGGCAGAACTGAGAGACGGCCTAGAAGAGGTCGAGAAAGTCTTGTCAGGAGACTAAAAAACTGTTATACCGTAGTATGGCAAATATGGTCGAGGATGCTGATTTTTTTTTTGTACTGTACCGTAATTGACGGTATACTGTATTGCATTCCAATTTCATATTCAATTCTTTGGTATTTGAACTTTTCCTGTTCAAGTGCTTTTCCTCTACTGCGAGATCTCTTTACAGAAGTGTATTGAAAATTAACCTTACTTAAAGCTTTTGAAATTCTTAAAAATTGTTTCATTAACTGTGTGTTCATTCATGCAATCGAGAAAAACCGCAATGATTAAAAACATTACTTAGTTTGAATGTATATCATCTATCTGTAACTTTTCTTGTAATATGCAACTTAAACTCATTCTATACACACACATCAGTGGACCTTTACCCGATTATAAAGACAACACATTTAGTGATCACGAACACACACACAATCTACAAGCATACTGACCTTGAACTTGGCTGTGAGGAGTTCAGTGGCCTCCTGCTCCTTCTTCAGATGCCTCATCATCTTCTCTTTCTCCTCCAGGAGTCTCAGTTTGTCCTCCGCCACCAGAGTGTGATCGTCTCTGATAGCCTCCTTCTCCCTCTCCAGCTTCTCCTGCTGCTCCTTCATGTAGTCCTGCGCCTCCTTCTCCACACTTTCCTCATCATCATCATCATCATCTTCAACATCATCGTCCTTTCTACCTCTTCCTCTCCGCCTTCTCCAATCTTCCTCAGCCTCCTGCTCCTCCTCTTCCTCTTGGTGAGCATACCGCGTTTATCCAGCTGTGCTTTCAGCCGGGCGATCTCCTCCTGGAACTCCCTCAGGAGCGCGTCTTTGGGGTCTTCGTTGACACGAGGCTTGTTCTTGATGTTCTTGGCTCGGTTGGCGTAAGCAGGGTGGTCAGGGTCTCCTCGTAATTGTAGGAGGCCGGTCCCAGCGTGGCCACCATGATGGTCTTCGCGTTCCCCCCGAGTGAGTCCTGCAGCAACCGGGTGAGTTTGGAGTCGCGGTAGGGCACGTGAGAACTTCTCCCGTCCACCAGCGCAGAGATGACGTTCCCCAGGGCGGAGAGGGACAGGTTGATCTTGGTGGCCTCCTTCAGACGCTCGCCCTGGACGCCCGTCTTGGTCTGTCGCTCGCTGCCCGCCAGGTCCACCAGGTTGAGTTTTCCCACGCGGATGTGGTTCTGTCCATCAGGCCCGAGCTGGCTGCACTCCACCGTGATGATGAAGATGGCGTGCGACCTCGAGCTGTGCTCGTTCATGTTGGTGGAGCCCACCGATCTGGTCTGGTTCCCCACATTCATCACGTGCTCGATCTCCTTCACGTTCTTGGTGACGAAGGAGGACAGATCTTTGATGTAGACCCCTGAGTCTGCGCTCTCCTTAAGCTCCAGCTTCTTGCTGTGGTCTTTGGTGAGCAGGTCACGGATCTCCTCCTGGTAGATCTCCAAATACGAGGCCCGGACCAGGTACTGCTGGTTTTGAGAGCGCGAGATGTGCGTGAAGATGTGCTCGAACGAGTTCGGGATGATGCCGCGGCGCTCGGGGTCCAGCCACTGGCCTTGCATGGTGTACGTTTTCCCGGTTCCCGTCTGTCCGTACGCGAAGATGGTGCCGTTAAACCCGCGCAGAACCGAGTCGATGAGCGGCCGGACCGTCTCGTCGTACAGGTCGCTCTGTTTGGAGCACGCGTCGTAAACCGCATCAAACGTGAGGTCTTGAGAAGCTCTCCCGGACCCGCCTTGTGGTTCCGCAGGGCCACCTGGCCCAGTTTCACATCCATCTGCACGATATTCTCATAACCCGTCGATTCTTCTTTACGGTTGATCGGGCGACACCGAACCACCACCTTCACCGCCTCGCCGGTCTTTGCCTTCATGGACATATTGACTCCCGTCTGAGATGAGTGGACACAAATGAATGAGCGCAGTAATTCCCGTTAAACCAGAAGGACGGTGGTGGAAGATGGGAATGTCAGCATCAGCATCCTCCGGTTTCCGAGCGCATAATGTCAGTCACGGCGCAAATCTCTGCGGTCTCCACAAATGAATAAAAGATAAACGCGCTTCCGTCATGAACACGTATGGATGAAATCATAAGCTCGAAATATCGCACAGATTTCCACTGAAAACACAAGATCCACAATATAAGCGCGCGTCTGGCAGAGAATCATTCACATCAGCTGCGCTTCACTGCAGCCCTGCCCAAACACACACACACACACACACACACATCCATCAAGGTTGCCAGATCTCGCATGAGAACCAAGCAATCTGAATATAGGAGATGGGGATTTTCAGGAATTGTGGCTCTGCTTTATTACAGAAACTTCTTTATTCTTGAGATTCAAAAAGGTATTTTTCCTAAGTGAAAATTGTTACTAACCAGATAGGATTCTGAGTTGTAGTGGATCCTTAAAGCTGTCCAATTCTATTAGACTAAACTCTATGAGATTTTACTGTAATACATGCAGGTATTTTAGAAATTACTTTCCTCAGCATTCTATTAACAAATAATAAGAACATTTTAGATTTCAACAGAAATAAATTCAGTACAATTATTGTGTGTTTACACTCGTTTTAATGACTTAAATGCATAAATTCGAATCAATCCAGTAATTGGCTCTAACCACTAAACACCTATATCTATTTAAAACATAATGAACAATAAAAAAAAAATTGTACTAGCTAATTCATTCATTCATTTTTATTAAAAAAAATTATGCCACTGATTACACAAAAGCACAGGCTGGATTCAGTTTGATTCACTAAAAAGAAAAGCACTGGAGAGAAGTTTTATTAACACCTCGTAGATTTAACATGATAAGAAACATGTTTAACAAACAATGAATATAAAATAAATATAAATTAAAAAAATAATATATACCCCAAAGGAAACATATAAACTGAAAACCTCCACTCATGAAAAACATGGAAATATGAATGGTGAACATGGCAACACTAACACACACACACACACACACACACACACACACACACACACACACACACACACACACACACACACACACACACACCCACACACACACACACACACACACACACACACACACACACACACATTTTCATGTTTTATTTGGACTTTCCATAAACCTAGCCATCATAGAGAACTTTCTACATTTTTACACTTTCAAAAAACATAACTTATCATGATTTATTTATATTTATTTCAAAACTCTTCACACAGTAATCACAGTATCAGTCCATGTGAGCTCAACTGTGGATCATTTATCATTGCTTTGGCACAAAATGTTCAAAAAATATTTTCTCACTCCGACAAACACCAGCAAAACTCTATACAGAACAATTTGCACATGCGTAAACTCTTTTCAAAACTGTTTAAGTTAAAAACCTAACATACAACAAAACTGAATAAGACAGCAATTCGCTTCTAATGCAAAATTGAAATATATTCTGAATATCAGAAATGAAATACTATCAAAACTATTAGATGCAGCTTTACCATCTATATAGCAGATAGCTCATTCTTGTTTACGTAAAGAAACATTACAAAAGAAAGCATTGTATAATGTTAGTGTTTTTAGGCTGTTGAGTGACAAGTGTGTTTGTTGGGTGAAAACCTTTGCGAAGGAAGAATGACTTGATTTGAGGAATAAATAAAGGGTTTTGGTAGTTTTAGAGCATTTTTGAATGTGAAATGAACTTCTGTGCCAAGCTGGAAATTGGTTAGAAGAACTGTGAGTTTTGAAAAAGTGAGCTTAAGATTGAGAAAAATTCCTTAAAAACTGTATAAAATCCGATTCCTTCTATTGTGCTCTTGTTTGTGCATCAATGGCGCCATCTAGTGAATTTGTAATATATATATTTATAGTTTTTTTTTCCTACCACAAGAGGCTCCACATTTAAATATTCTTATCTTTTTAAAATTAATTTGTACTGTGAATAATTTTATATGTTTATCAAGAGTCAAGAGACCATACAGAGGATGCTTCGAGCACTAATATTAGCCTGAGTGTCTCACACTAGAATATGATCAGACCAGCTCTTGGGTTTCAAAGGTTTTAAGCATGTAATCTATCAGAGGGAAGCCAAAGCACTTACTGAAACATCTTGGATGAAATCAATCCATGAAGAAATAGCTGATAGCCTGTGATGATGCTTCCTCTCAAGATGATGCTTTTAGCTGTATAAGAGGCCAACATTCATGATGATTTTACATATTTACTATACCTTAAAACTTTTAGACAATAACATATGTATTCAAGCTGTAAGGAAAGAATTTTAGTATAATATATTCTTTAATGCCACGTTTGTACGTTTTTTTCATTTTATATATATATGTAAAATATATTTGAAAAAATTACAAAATGTATCTGCATGATTAAATGATATGTAAATAAGTTTGAATTATAATAATTAACATGTTAAAGAAATTCTATCGCCATGCACATTGACACAACTTTTTTAAATGGCTGTGACTCAAACTCTGAATGACATCCGGTGTATTTAACAGAACCAGATGTTTAACTCCACTGTGACTCACATAGCAGCAGATTGACTTACAGCCCTCAACTACGCCTCTGCTGACTGTCAGTGTGTGTTCACTAGACTGTCAGACTACTTAAACCCGGTCAAATGAGGTGAGGAATCCTGAGAGACGACAAACTGAAAGAACTAGGCTATTTAAAAACACACACGTGGCAAATAAAATCAAACAAAAACTGAAACATCTGAGCAAAACGAAATTCCTGTAATATTCCAGATTCATGCGGGGTGGAGCGGGACAGTTTGGAAACGGAAAAGGGAGAGTGACTCACTGACAGATTTGAAGGAAAATGAAACCTCCAGCAGTTCTGAGTCTCAGCAGGTTTCTTCATGTTTACAGCTGCATTATGGGAGAAATGTTGCCCAATAGCCAGATTCTTCAAACCTCACAGGACTCATTCCAGCTCACAGTCTGTGCTCTTTCCCCCACATGAAAACAGTTTAATTTTGATTATTCTCTTCATTTAGGATACAGTTGGCATCGTGGTACTTTACACTCTTAAAAAAAATTCAAGTTCTTCACTGGTAAAGGTGAAACACGATCAGCTGAAAACCCCAAATTCAAAATCTCAGAAATGTTGAAAATGTTCATAAGCTGTAAGCCATAATCATCAAAATTATAACAAAAAAGGCTTGAAATATCTCACTTTGCATGTAATGAGTATATATAATATATTAGTTTCACATTTTAAGTTGAATTACTGAAATAAATGAACTTTTGCACGATATTCTAATTTTTCGAGTTTCACCGTATATGGTTTCATGAAGAACCTTCAACATCATGGAATCTTAATATTCCACTACAGTGAAAAAAACATTCTCATATTTTTTTTAATGTTCTTCACACAAACAAATGGTTCTTTTACAGTTGTTCTCAAGTTTTACAGGTTTTTTATTCGCTTTGGTACTATTTTCACAAGTAAGGTGTACATTTTCAAAACTCTTAGTACAAAAATCCAAACTGATCACACTTGCTAGTCATTCTTTCAAAACCTGATCTCATGCTTTCATTAAGGTTATACACATTTCTGTCCACATATCATTGTTTCAAACACAAGATTATTGTAATATGTAATGAGAACATTTGGTTTAATCACAGAAACACAACAGTATACGATCTTCTTTCAATTTAGTAATTTTAACAATCAGTTCATTCAACAGCAAACAATGCAAGATACATGTTTCAAATCACAGTTGTTGCTGAATTAATTACAGTAATACAGGCTACAGTTGCCACATTAGAAGTAAGTGAATCCATAATGTTTGTAATAGATCTATCCGGTGTGTTATCAAAAGCTGTGATGAAGCACAGCCATGAGGTTCTGTGCTAACAGAGTTTGCTGGCAATGAATACAGTAAATGATTTTGACTATTTGACTGAATCTATAGTGGACCTTTACAGATGAAGGTTGAGTTACAGTAATGTGGCAGTCTCTACCATGGTAATCTGTTTACAGTATTGCATACATACTGAATGTAAAATGCTGTATTTGATTCCATTAGTCTCCCTTGATGCATCTCTGATCAAAATGCATTAAACTGAACAAGAAGAGATGCAAATCAAAAGTGTGATAGTAAGAGCTTATGAAAGGCAGTGACTAATGAAACATTTATGTAGCCTAGATGAAACACTTATTTTGTGTTGTGGAAAGGATACTTTGTGATTTTGTGTATTGTACTAACACAGTTGAAAACATGATGAAATGTTTGAAAAAAGTGCACTTTTGATGATCTTTTGTGATATTAGCACTAAGAGTTTTGAAAATGTACACCTAACTTGTGAAAATAGTACCAAAGCGAATAAAAAAAATACACCTAACTTGTGACAAGTACCAAAGCGAATAAAAAAAAAAGGTAACATTCTAAACTTTAAATGTAATTGTCACAACTATTTTAGGGCACATCACAACTCTATTATATGTCTGCAAAATGTTGTAACTCACCCAAAACATTTAATTCATGCTTCAAAACAGTTATTGTGTTAGTAATTTGGTGAATACAAATGTAGTTCAACTTGGATAAAAGCGTCTGCAAAATGAATAAATGAAGCCTAAAACGTAAAAAAAAAAATATACAAAGAAAATGAGTGCATGATAAGCATGGTTTTGCACATGTACCATGGTAATGCAATGAAGTACCACGTTTCAGCATTGTCAGCGGATAACTTATATTCATTGTCATTTGGAAACGTTCTAAAAGGGGCACGCCCGGACTGACGTCACCGTGTTTGACTAAACATCTGGATTCGTCACGGTGACACAATCACACCCCGCAACGATGGTCCGGGACGGAAACTAGCTGTCGGGCCACGGAGTGTCGTTTACGGGCCAGGTTTGGGCTGCGCCAGCTGCATTCGCCCTCCCCGAAAAGCTACGTCAATGTATCCGGACGCTTTGTGCTCCGTCCAATCAGCGTCCGAGATAGATTTGAAAAACGGCTCGGTCGGCCAATCAGAAACCCAGACGCTGACGTAGGGGCGGGAAGAGAGGCGTGGCTCTGAAATCTAGGGTGTCGCCGTGGAGGCTCCATTCGAAGGGACGGCGGTTGGTCGGTCGTCTATGTGTTTGTCCTCTTCTAAACTCCACAAACGGACCCGGTAAGGACTGTCGTAACGGAACCGGCTGTCAAACGAGATCTACGCGGTTCGGCATCGCTGGGATGAAGCGGAATAGCTTTCATTTAAATCAGATCGCTGGTGTAGTTTGAAGAAAGAAAGTCGGGCGGAGGAGCCATTTTGTCCCGACAGTGTGTGAGAGAAAGAAATACTGAGACATTAAAAATACCAAACACCACGCTTTGAGAGGAAACACGCATCTTAAATACATCCTTAGGAATATAAAAAGAGTCTACAGAGGAAATCAACGCAATTCAGCTGTGAAGAGACTGTCCGGCGTGTGTTTTCGGATAACAGACACACACTTTCCATTTAACACACACTTAGTCTCTATTCGCTTCTCATCAGTGTGTGTTTATAATAGCTCAGATGGCGAAGAAGACATATGATCTGCTCTTTAAACTGCTTTTGATTGGTGATTCTGGGGTGGGAAAGACCTGCGTGCTGTTCCGATTCTCCGATGACGCCTTCAACACCACCTTTATCTCCACTATAGGTGAGACACACACACGAATCTACCCGGTCGAAAGGGTTTTAGTCATTGTTTTAGGTGAGAAATGCGGTTAGATGTGTGTATACATGGTGACTAGGCCTTGATTCTGGGCTTTAGCATGCTAGCCGGCTAACTGATTCATATCAGCTGAGTGAATCGCCTCAGTTGATTCAGAATCATGTTGTAGAGTTGTGAAGCTTGTTCTGGTCGTCTATTAAACGCCGTCCTGTTTTTTGGATCAATGTTATGTTGAGGTTATTTGGCTAAAGTTCGCGCCACCATGCGAGCTGATTGACAAATAGCAATTTGATGCCAGAGGATTTAACTCAATGTTTTTTCGATGTTTAATATGTAGCCTAGTTATTATTTTGTCCAAATGAGATCTATACATCGTGAATAGCTTAGGTTAAATGTTCAAGCGGCCTGTTACATGCAGTAACCCCAAAAATCCTCACTCCTAAGTGTTAAACCTGTTAACATACCAGTACAAAACATATTTACTGTGTCACTAGTGCGTTTAACCTGTCAGTTTGTTGAAATAATCGATCATAAGTTATAAAAAAAAGAAAAAAGCATAAACAGTTCAGTAATGTGGCGTCATCTGCTGCGCTACTGCGCATGCGCATTTATGCCAATAGAGAGTGTTTGCCAAACTGTGTTCTCTATGCTAAACCAGTCGTTTCAGTATGATATCATGGGAAAGGCACACTTGAGATGGGTTTTTGCTAGTCTGTGTGTATGTTTATTGTAGTTTCTGGGTTATGGCCAGGTGTGAGAGTTGGAATCTTTCAACCCTCTCATAAAAAAAGTACTTTGAAACTGTCATTGTACCACTGTACTGAATTATTACAGTATTGTTATGCCAGGGGTTTTCCAAGGTATATTTCGAGTGGACTGTGTTAGAATCCATAGTAATACCGTGGTACTTTTAGCAAGCATCCTAAAAGGGCCGCGTTAAATTTTGATTTGTTGTGTTTGAGTGTAAAATTGTTTTCTTGCTATTGTTTTCTTGCTTTCCTGCTTATTTGACCTTTTTTAGCTGTCAAATCCATCATCCGTCACCTGTCAATCATCATTTAACATGTAAATGCAAGATAGACATCTTGTCTTTATTGCTGCATATGTTTGGATGCCATTGTTGCGATATAACAGACTTCCTATCCTCACTCTTCCTCTGTGTTCAGATCCCTGAAAGGTAAATGCAAAAATGAGTTAAAGTTAAACAGAGAAGCTGGCCGTACCTGTTAGATCACAGGAACTACATGAGAAGTCATACGGCAGATGCTCTTGAACTCAGTTTACGGACGGCAGGGTCATTTCTCTGGGGGTAACAGGAGATCTCAGTGTCACACCAGTTCGCGGGGCAAATTTAGACACAGCCGGCCCTGTCCGTTTATCTTAAAGAACTGATACTATATGCTCTCTCTCACTGACATTTTGTCTGATTTTGAAGAAGAAATATCCTGCAATTGTGAGTTTTGGCTGAAGAAAAGCTTAGATCTTGTAACTGTTAGATGTTAATCACCTCAAGCTTTGTCAACATGAAATCAGAATTGAATTCAAGTATTTTAATTAAAATGTTCATATTCTATCTTGTAGATATTATTATTATAATTCAATTATATTTAGGTCCCTATTTTCTTCATATAGGCCTAATATTTTTGGAGAGTATTTGTTATATATGGTCTTGTTTACACCTGGTATTAAGATGCGTTTTGGTCGATCGGATCACAAGTGGACGACACTAAATACAGGAGTAAACGGGGTTTAAAACGTTTTAAGCTCGTCCACTTTCGACCACTTCCAGAGGAAGTTGAAAACACATTCGACCAGATTGCTTTTGTAGTGTAAACGTGATCGAATGTGTTCAAACAGCCACTAAAAACCGTCTACTGATCTAATGTGGGAACATTATGGGAAGAGCTCTAGCCAGACGGGATTTAAACTTTAGCTGGAGACCCAAGTTTGGTTTGAAGATGAAAAACGTTCCAAGCTCAATGTTCTCTCACCACTGATTTCTAACACACACTCACAGCGTTCGGCTGGTCTTGTGGCTGTCAGAGCAGAAACCAAAGCTGATCTGATGTCCATTAGATCAAAATATCTGAAAAGCTCATACATTTACCCGCCCATAGACCCTCCGCCTGAAGAAATCAGGACAGAAGTGATTGAAAGTGGACAAAAGAGACGGATTAAAACACCAGGTGTAAACGGATATGCGTCTCCCTCGTCTACTTGTGATCCACTATATTTGCTTGGTTTTTGATCATGTTTAAGTGTTCTAGTATGTGGCCTGTACAACCAATTTATGTGATGCATGTTCAAGCCTGTTCCTAAAAAGAAAAGAATCAAAAAAGAAATTCAAATTGGCTTGGTTTGCTTATATAATACACGTTTTCTGGTTCTTCCAGGCTATTGTGAGTGATTCATTGGTGCTTGTTATACTAATTCCAAAGAAAAAGGCTTTGATCTGAAATGTAGCTCATAACTTGTGCTCCTCTTAAACCACTTTACATTTTGTAAACATTTGACATCACATGGGCCATTCAGAATTGGTTAATGTAAAACCGTTTAATCTGTGGAACAATGTGCTTGTTTTTAGTGATGCATGACTCTAATATAGAAGTTGAATAAAGTTACTGTCTTTGATTGGTTTGGTTTGATAAAATCCTGGATATGATCATGATTAGGTTTGAAAACAAATATTGAGCTGGTTTCAGGAAGGGCAACGGTGTGTGTGTGACCTTTACAATGGTGTTTTTATCTCTTTACTGTGAGTCACATGACTGCTCACGGTGTGTCAGGTGACCCACATCAAACCTGTGGCTTCCTGTTGCCATCAGCAAGTGTGTGTGAGATCAGGTGGCACATGTAAACCGTCAGCACGAGGTTGATGTTCTGAAATGCCAGGAAACTGTGGTTGACATGATCAGATCAGTGAATCCACATTCACACTTATATTTCTATTCTAATCCAGTTCTTTCTTTCTGTTTTCTTATGTTTCTTTTGGTTGCTTTTCAAAAATCCCTATTTACTTTTTCTTAAATGCATGTTTCTGGTATTATTCTCCATGTTATTCCAACTACATATAGTCTTTGCAATCTAAAAAAAAAAAAGGAACAACTTGGAACTAGGCTTTAGGCTTATTTTATTTTATTTGAAAATACTGTCATTAATTACTCACCCTCATGTCGTTTCAAACCCGTAAGATTTTCTTTCATCTTCAGGAACACAAATGAAGATATTTTTGATGAAATCTGAGAGCTTTCTATCCCTCCATTGACAGCTAAATAAAAGACACTTTTATTTACTATAAACAGTGATATTTTATTCCACAATTGATAATAAAATGACAGAATTTTCATTTTTAGGTGAACTGACCCTTTAAGTTTTGACCGACGACAGATTTGTTTCAGAAAGGTAGTCCTTCATTTGACTACAAACTTTCATTCCTGATGGATAAACTAAAGTCTCACCTTTCATATTTTCCCTTTTTAAATATCCTGTCACTTAATAAAATAATATAGGTTATGAATGTCATTTCATGACTTTAAGTCCATCTCTCTCTTTCATTCTGTTGTAGTTCAGGGCCTTAAAATACTCGCCGGAAACTCCCTGCCGTCCCAAGAGAAAGATCACCTTACACGCTCACACACAAACACAAATCTTAACCACATTTGCACTATTAAACTCTTGATTTATTATCGTATAAACTTCTAAATGCATAAAAAGTGAGCTTTTCTCACTTTTCCCCTTTCTGACTGGCAGTAGTGCATTCTTTTTCTTTGAATGACAGGATCTTGGCTCAGTTGGGCGGAGCTTCAGTCTTGACCCCTGAGGGGCCCCACAGCTGCAGAGGCTCATGGGAAGGGGTCTGATTGGCTGCCTGTCAGGAACCCTTCCATGTCCTTTGTGTTCAGAACTCGTATAACCCACGTTTATTTAAACCAGCCTCACATTTGGTGCTGTACTAGCCAGTATAAACCAGACTTCTTCTCAAACAGTTTACTCACCCTTACGTCACTTTAAACCTGTGTTTTATTTTCCTTTGTTGATGTAGGGCAGAGTAATATAGTTTTTTTTTTGTCAACTACATCTACAGTACTTTTTTTTGTCGTTTTTAAAGCTCCTAGTCCTCATTCACTTTCATTGTATGTAATAGAATAGCATCACCGAAACATCTTATCTTGAGTTCCTCAGAAGAAAAGCATGCAGGTTTTTAAAGATGTGGATGAGAAGCAAATGATGGCAGAATTGTCACATTTTGTGAATGCTTCCTTTAAGGCCGCGTTTAGCATTAGCGTGGCTCAAACTTTCTGCTCTTAAAGCTTGAATACTAGACTGCTGTTTTTGAGTGAGTGTGACTTTGGCATGTTTCCAGAGGTTAAACTATTAGTGTGTGTCGTGTTTTTATATCTCATGTTCATCAGAGTTTTCACTCTTTATTCTCTTTCTAACTCCGTTCTCTGTGGTGGTTTATGTGTATTGTATGAGAATGACTCAGTCTTTGGCTGCTCATTTGTGTATCATTTCATAAAGAGCTCCCACCCATAGTGCAGCTGTGTGTGTGTGTGGTTTGAGTTCTGTTAAGCATTACTGCTAAATATGCTGGTCAGTCTTTCTGCATGTTAGAACTTGGGGGTGTAACGGTACACATAGTCGTACAGATTTTTTTTTGTTACGGGTCTTTCGTTTCTGCTTGCCTGTACACTGAATGAATGCGGTTATTTTAATATGCGTGGAACCTCTGTGTGCAGAATTAGATATCGATATATTTTGATGTTGCAAACATATTTGAAAAATACGGAGGAAATCAAGTGTGCAGCTGTTGGAAAAGTAGCCGATGATCCAAGTGGTTCAAAACATGACACATACTTTATATTAAGCGCTTCAAAGTTACTCATAAGCATACAGTTTAAAATGGCTTGCCCTCATATCAGATACGAATGCTGCTTGATGCATTTGAGACATTTTTTCCTCAACACATAACTTGCATCTTACGGGTTTATGTTTGTGTAAATGTTAGAAAGATGTTCTTGTTTAAATAGAGCTGTTCCAAAAACTGTGACTTCAAAACTAAGGTATGTCCCGAACCATCATTTCTGTGTACCCTTACACACTCCTTGTTAGAACATTAAAACACTCCAAATCCTGTTTAGACTATTTGGGAACAAAATGGTTAGTGCCTTTACAATGCGGCTGATGTGTTAGGTTGTTTTGTCATAATTTGAGTGATCGTTTGGAGGATGCTATAATGTATTTAAGTGATTTCGGTTGTTACTGTGCCATTTCTAATGTGTTTTCGAGTGCACTCGATTGTTGTATGCCATTGCTGAGGTATTTTGAGTGGCTCGGTTAGAGATGCCCTGGTCGACTGGTCATGAATCAGAACCGGGTTGTTTTTGCTCCAAACACACGATTGGCAACTTGCCGTTTCTTTTGTTTAATATTGGCCGTTCTTAGTTCCGGATGTGCACTCAAACTGCTTTACAATAATTAATGTGTAAATGAAACAGAGTCTGTAAACACTGGCTAGACGGGACACGCTAAAGACGGACTCAAGAAGAGAGGAGAGCACAGATGCATCAGCAGAGGGAACTGTTTGTGATGCTCAAAATATTAGAAGAAAATTATAAATTGAATTGGAGGGAACTGACTGACTGTCTTCAGAAAAGTTTCGATGGCATTTTCGTTTCCTCTTACCTCTGTATAATGCCTATTAAAGTAGCCTGGATGCCAGCCGAACTTAGCCCTGCCCACAACATTTGAGGTCGGGAAGTTCGGTTTGGATTTAATCCGTTGTGGAGCAACTATGCTCGAACCAGAGCTGTTCGGACCAATCAAATTGTCAGGGCGGGCTTTATACGATGATGGACTGATGATCAACAGTAATGTAATCCACGTCACCAAAGAGCGCTTGGGTTGAATTCGTTTACAACAAAGATGCTGCCATCGCATCTGTTATAGAAGATATCGACAGCGCATTCATTTTAAAAGAGGAACAGAGAACCGGGATCAAGGCATTTGTCGATCGGAAAGATGTTTTTGCCGTCCTTCCTACGGGATTCGGCAAAAGTCATCAGCTGGCCCCAATGGTCGCAATGAAAACCCTGTGGTCATTGTGGTTTCTCCGTTGCTCTAATTGGTAGGGCTGGTCCGAATACCATTTTTTTAGCTTCGAAGCTTCGGTAGTAATGAACATCGAATATTCGAAGCTTCGGAGAGAGGGTGCTGAACATATTCTTCTCTCTAATAAAGGCAGTATACTCTGTGTCTGTATGTCCGTTTGCATTATTTCGAGAACCGTTTATCCAATCGACTTCACCGGGAGTGCAGTGTCGCATTTGGTGCAATATAGATGGACATGCCAGACGAACACATTCAGAATTAATACAGTTTTAATAAACTACAGAACAGCGCGAGCGGGAAGCAGGGCTTATTATGCTCCGATAATGGACACTGCACTAGTGATATAAAACACAGGTCTGTTCAATTAAGCAATACTTTTAAGGTAGTCTAATATTTTTCTGACTAACAAATTACTGACACAGTAGATTTAAATAAAGAAAAACTAAATTTAAATAAGAAAAACTAAATGTAAAGAATTTAATTTTGTATTTAAAACGACATTTAAAATAAAGGAAAAAACTAAATTTAAATAAAGAAAAACGAAATTTAAATAAAGGACAAAATGAAATTTAAATAAAGAAAAACGAAATTTAAATAATGAAAAAACGATATTAATTTAAATTAAAAACGAGATTAATTTAGATTGATAATAACGGGTAAAAAGGCTAATACATTTTGTTTCTATTATTCTATTTTCCACAATGTCAAAGCAACGCAGCTTAACCCAAAACACAAGCTCAGGCATACACTTCGGTCCATACAAACTCCACTGTTCTGCGCTCTAGCGAGAGAACACTCCCGTTGCTGGAACACTGGGGTCGGTTCTATTTCTAGAATGCACGCGTTTTCCGTGTGGCTCGAGCCGCGCCTGAGACGCGTCTCACGCAGGCAGTGTGCAAACTCCAACCTGTTAACATGGGAGCCGAAATAAAAACGGACACGCCACGCAGCCAGTGTGTCGCCGGCCTTATTCAAGCGCGAATGAGAACCGTTTCGCGGGGGATCCCAGGTGTGCAAAAAAAAAGAATATTCGAATGTCAAATTTTCAAATCGAATGCCAACCCACCGAACGAATATTCGAATATTCGGGTCCAGCCCTACTAATTGGTTGTAGGTCTATCCAATTGAGTGTAGAGGCATTTTCTTTCCTGGTTCGGTTGAAACACGTCCCATAATCACAGCCCAGTGGAGCAGTATCAGACTCATTTTCTGACTAGAATCTGAGTATGGCGACGTCAGCCTACTTTGTACAGCAGTAACCAAGGAAGCGACGTCAGCCTACTTTGGTACAGCAGTAACCAAGGAAATGCTAAATTGCTGCTGTTCCATAAGCGCCACCTACTGTCAGAGTGTGAATTTGCTTTTTCATTCACTTCATCTGTAGTTTTTTCTGTGTGTGTGCAGGTACAGTGTGTGTTTTATGTAGGGATGCACCAAAATGAAAACTCTGGGCTGAACCGAAAATTCAGGATGCGCACTTGGCAGAAAAACGCAAATAAATAAATTAATAATCAAATAATTATTAACACTCAAATAGCTAAAGCTGAGTTGTACAAACATTTAAACTGCACATAAGGCAGTTCTATATCTACCTTTTAATAACAGAATTGTTTTTACTCCATTTGTTGCTGAAATATAAACATTTAAATGACAATAAACTGTAATAACATGATAGTAATTTCATGATAGATTTATCCAAACATACATTAAATAGTGAAGACATCACTAACAGGTTAAGTAAAAATACAATGAATGTGGAATACAGTGCATAATCTGCATATATTTAGCAAAATGCTCTTCTCTAGAGTTTTTTTTTTCTTTCTTTCTAGCTAACTGAGTTTATGGACATTGAATAGCTTTCTTGAGGTATATGTAACCTTAAGTATAACATACAAGCCGTTTTGACGTCTTTCCTTGGTTGAAACACTGATTGAGTGATTGCATGAGACAGGATTCATTTGGATAAGTTGTGATGTATCTTTCGACACACCTTCCGGTGTTCACCCATGTTTATTTCATGCTGTAACTAGTAGTAAAGAGGAGATGAGATGATCGGTTCAACTTCACAAGCGCTTGAACTGAGGCGCTACAGCCATCTGCCATATTAAAGAGATTTTATTGATATTTATTGTTTGAAATTCACAATAAAATCGAAAGAATTTTAAAGTTGAGACTTTGCTTCATATTAACAGTAACACAGCAAAAAGCCTTTTGCGATTATTGGATTGCAGGCGTGTTACAAATGTTTAGTTAAGTTTTATTCACGCTCGCATCAGCAGAAAACAGCACCGACTAAAAGATTTTCGATTTAAGAAACCATATCATTACCGATTAAAATCGAGAAGTTAATATTGTCTATTCAGAGCTAGTGACACGTATAACTGTTGTAGCTTATCCACAGTGTGCGCGAAATAGATGCTGAACACAGTCAAAACATGCCATCGGAGAAGCGCTAATCAAATGTCTGTTTCCATCACTGTTTCGGCCCTCCAAAAAGCATTTTAGCCCAGAACCGAAAATAGCTGTTTGGCCGATAATTTCCAGCGGTTACCAGTATTTTTTAATGCCAGTTTGGCCTGTAATAGTAGCCTGGAAATCCAGACCTAAATCTGAAAGAATAATGGTCTGGCATCGACTAATGAAAATCGGCCAACTCGAGGGGCGGCACCAAGCATGCATTTGAAAATCTCACTGCACGCAATTGGATAACACTACGACCAATCACAACAAGCCCCATACGCTTAGCTACCAGCGGAGATAACTGGTAGATTAGACTCTTGCCGTATTCTGTCGGCAAAACAGCAAAAACGCCCTGTTTTTCTTGCAAAGGAACGATTCGAGCGCCGTCTTCTGTTCCTCTTTTAGATAAAAAGGCAAGTCTAACTCGTTCATTGTAGCGGCCAAAGCCGTTTCAAACTACTGGTGTTCATCCATAGCCATCTTGCAATGTTTACTAATGACTCCGACGTCGCAGCGCTGTCGTCATCTTTAGCTCGCCTCTGGCCCGCCTATAAACCCGATATGATTGGTGCAGCTCGGATACAAGGGCATATTTAATGAGCATCATTACTCGTCGATGCCAGAGTAAACTTGCTGAGCAAATTCAACTTGTGCTCTCGTGAGAACTCTGGATTTCCAGGGTACTGTAATAGAGCAAATAAACAACAAATAAATTTGCTCAAACAAAGAAGAAAAAACGGCAACCGGTGGGTCCCCTAATTTACGATGTTACTATGTAGATGCTATGGTATTTTAATTGGATTAGTTCATTAGTATGCCATTTCTATAGGTTTTGAGTGGATTAGGTTGTTGCTATGCAGTTGCTGAGGAGGGTTGTTACAGTGCGGTTGCTAAAGTGATTTAGATTGTTACTATGCCTACTAAGGTGGTTTAGGTGATTTTAAGTCGTTGCTAAGTTTTTTTTTTTTTTTTTGCACATTGCTTATGGTTGCCAGGGTATTGTGGGAGTTGCTTACTTAATCCAAGTTTCTCTGCAAACATAGCTGTGTGTGTGTGTGTGTGTGTGTGTGTGTGGCAAGGACAAAGTAGCTACCAGCGATCTGTTCAGGTCATTTTCCAGTGTGAATTTGTCTGAATGCTTTTACTGTGCAGTTGGGCCATTAAACTCTCTCAGCAGTTTCACAGATGAACCTTTCCATTCTGTCTGCGTGCCCGTGTTAGTCCGTGCTAGTCTCAACAACACACGCTGCTAGTGTTCTCTGTACGGTAGAGATCTCTCTACTCATGAGCAAACACTGTGATGCTACTCTGAGCTGCTTAAACCTCATGGTTTATATCGTTACTTTTAAATTTAGGAACATGGTAGAAATACCCCATCGATAAGCTATTGCTATAGATAGTGTAGTGTTTTCTTGATGTCACACTGAGTGCTCAGTCTTGTTTCTCATTTGAAAAAGCTTCTCCCACGCTAAAGCCCTTAGAGGCAACTTTTCACAAGTCATGATTTTTGATGATTTTACAACAAATTAATGTATGCCATTGCCTACACATCCCACACTTTTACACTGAATGATGAAAATTCAGTATCAGAGCTATTTAGTGCAAAAAATTATCTATGCATTAGGGCTGCCACCTGACTAGATTTTTCTAGTCAAATATTAGTCGCTCATATTAAGCTATTATTAGTCGACTAATCGCACATTTATATTAATTTAATTACTTAAATATATACTCGGGGGAATACTAAACCATAAAGAGCCCTATAGGCCTATAGGCCACTAATAAAGCTTACCAAGCAAAGCACCGGCAAAAGTAATGATTATGAATGTGTTGAAAAAAATCTCAAGGAGCATTTTAATTATTTATTAATACATTTGCTGTTTTCTGAGTCCGTATAGTAAAACCGGTGCCATTAAGTTTTACAGATGTTGTCGCAAGCACCTGATTTGGTAGCGCTAGTGGGATTTTTAAACACAAAATTACTATTGTTTTGCATTTAATAAGTACAGTTGCTAATAATATTGTTTGTTTGTTGGAAATTTGACTGTAAAGCACTGAGCTTGATTGAGATGCAAATAAAATGAACTTTTATCAAAAAAGGAATGTGCAAAAACCAAGGGAACCTCCTTATAGAGAATTTAAATATCAAAAGTATAAAATTTAAATGTCAAATTTGATCATGCAGCGATATTATTAATACTGAGCTGTAGCATTGCTTTATAGAGAAACAAGCATGTGAACTTAGCATGTTTCCTAAATCTCTACAAACATACTATGGTATTTTTGTGCTTTAGTACAGTCTAAAACATTACATACTGCACCTTTAGTGTAGTCATTGTTGTAGATAAGGCAAAGTCTCTAAACTGTTAACAGTCGTTTTAACTAAGCCAGTTAATGTGCTAAAGCTTGCAGTGATTATAGCAAATAACATTCTACTTGGAAAAAGTGGCGCCACCATTGGGATATGTGAAGAAGCTCTTGAGCTTCAGCCTCAACATTATGGTCAAAATGCCTCCTAGAACATGCTGGAGGTTCAGGAGGAGAGCAAATCCCCCACAATCCACTGCAAACTCCCATTCAAAAGCCTAGGTGGATCCAATCAATTTCCAATGAATAAAATTCAGTCCTGTCATACTACTATTTTCTCATTAAATATTGTGTTTTACTCTAGATTACAGAAATAAATTGGGGTTGTGAATGCAGTTTCTTTTAAGTGTCTTTCCTAAATTCCTCTTTCTGTTCTGTCTCTTTAGGAATCGATTTTAAGATCAAAACAGTTGAATTGCAAGGAAAGAAGATAAAGCTACAGATATGGTAAGTTCTCAGTGTGTTTGCATGGTTTCATATTCATAACACGCATTATACAAATAGTAATGTGATATGTAAATGCTTTAAGTTAATATTTAAATTATATAAAAATTTTGAATAACTGAAAATGAAATAACCAACCAAAAGTTTCACATTTTTCTGGGAGAAAAAAGTCTTAATGGTTTCTAAAAGCGAACAGCAGTGTTTTACTGTAGCGTTACATAAAAAGCAATGTCACAAATCTGACAATTTAATTTTACATCAGTTTAAACTAACAATAATATTTAAATATCACCAATTCTTCTCAATTTGGTAATATATATAGTAATGTCAACTATATAATACCAACATCAACTATAGATATTACATCAACTATATATTATCAATTTTATATATTGTTCAGTTCTAGTTTATATGCAGGATACAAAATGAAACCTTCATTCAAGCATGAAGAGACTTGCTAACATGCAATTCAGAGACTGATCTACTGGAAAAATGTTGTTCTTCATGGTTTCATTTCGGTGGCTTGTGACCTGGAATGTGTTACCATTCTGTTATGACGACAGTCAAAGAAAAGAAAAATGTTGGGCTTCCTAGTAAAACGGCTAAAAGTGTCAGGTAGTGCAGCGATGTAGGCGTCCCCATGACACAGTTTACTGCAGATATAAAAGGTAAAAGCACATAAATAATTCCATTGTTGCTGTACATGAGCCGCACACACAAATCGATACACTTTTATTGATGAAATTATTATCAACAATGAATTGATCATCGATTAACCGTTAGCATCCCTAGTCTGTTCTTATGCTTATCGTCCCAGCACTGTTTTCCATTTTGAATAAATTCTGTGAAATTGCCTTGAAACTAGGGCTGGGTAAAAAAATATTGATTTCTCGATTTTAATCGATTCTCATTTTTACGAACCGATATCAATTCTTAAATCCCAAGAATTGATTAGTTATCCTGTTTTCAGTTGATGAATGAATGGAACATTGTAGCGCGCATCCCATTAGAGCTGCACGATTCTGGCTAAAATGAGAATCGCGATTTTTTTTTTTTGCTTTGAATCAAGATCACGATTCTGAGCTTTATTATTTTAAAGATCTACAAATCCTGAACATTAGGTTACCAAACAAGATAGAAACAAAATAAGACATAAAACGCTTGCTTCAGTCAAATTTAAATAAATGCAGTAAACAAAAAGAATGTAATATTTGAATAAATAAAAAATGACAATTAAACATTGACAACATTCAAAGGTATTACGCCAGGCTAGACCTATTAAAGATTCTTAGCAAGAACACCATAAACATTTTTGGGTATGGTGTTGCGTTGAATAGCGTTGCTTTTATAGACGTTTGTTTCGACTGGCCGCTGGTACTTTGTGATTGAGCAGTTTTGTTTTTAACCATCTCATACTGTAGTTTAATTGAGATAAGTTTATAATAACTTTGCTTTTCATTTATTACTTAAAGCTCAGTTGAAGTTTTTTGATAGCTACTACATTAAAAACTACTAGCCTAACTGATAAAGTTCACACATTATTTA
Source organism: Leuciscus waleckii (assembly GCA_900092035.1). NCBI lineage: Eukaryota > Metazoa > Chordata > Actinopteri > Cypriniformes > Leuciscidae > Leuciscus > Leuciscus waleckii. The sequence continues at coordinate 17,482,356 of FLSR01004880.1, read as the reverse complement.
AAACAAGTGAGCAGTCAGTAATAAAATAAGAACAAATACACAAATTACATAACATGAATACTAAATAACAAAGTTTACAAAGTCTAACTGTATATTCAGGTACATAAATTAATAATTAAGCCTAAATGTAAAATAACACCATTTGTCACTGTATAAATTGAATATAGTTTAATCTTTGTTAAAGCTGTATTTTATTGTTTTATTTATATCAATGACACAGAAAACAGTATACATAATATTAAGTGTGTGCTGTCACTTTAAGACCGACTGCACTGACCGAAAAAAAACGGACAAATAGCCGTTTCTTTCTCAGCTGTTCACATATGACATAAACGAGAGAATACTTGTCGAGATGGTCATTTTAGCCCGGTATGTTGACATTTTTGTGTTTGTGTCCGTTCAAGGGCAAGGAAACGCGAAAGAGGAATCAATTCTGCATTCGAGCGCTGTCTGGAACGCGCCTCTCCTTCACTGCGCTTCGAGTGTGTGTGGCTGGGCGCACATATAACGCGCGAGTCCCGGTTTTCGGCTCTTCTTCCGCGATTAAAATTGTTTGATGTGTAAATTGGCAAGTCAATACACGTCCAAATTATGAACTTTCACTCTATGATGGATAAATTTAGCATTTAATCCGCGAATCACATGCGTGCCGAACCGAATCTAGTGCGATCCGTTCCACCCCTAGCGCGTTATCTCGTTGAATATCATTGGCAGAATCGTAAAAATGCAGGATTAAGATCGCGTGGGGGTTGAATCGAGATCGCGATCTTTTACGATTAATCGTGCAGCTCTACATCCCATCCAATAAATCGCAATAATCTTTGTGCTTTGTTACTATTGATATGTAACAAAGTCTCTTGTATTTGTCCATGTTCTTATGAAATTCCAAAACATAAATACCGTTTTGGGCGCTGTGGCGTGAGATCGCTCTGGCTCAGCTCTAGAAAAGCAGCAGCACATGATCTTCTATTCTGCCTTAATAATACCAGTTACCGCACGAAATAAACATGAATGAGCATCTGAAAGTGTGTTAAAAGATAGAGTACAACTTATCGAAATCTGTATCATGTGACATGTAATCGCTCAGTGTTTCAACCGTGGAAAGACGTCAGTAAATCAGCTTGTAAACAATGTCATGTAACGTCACATTTACCTCAGAAAAACCATATCCAGTGGCCATAAACTCGTCCGTCAGCTTGAAAAATTAACTCTAGAGAGGAGAATTTTGCTAAATATATGCACCATATTACATATTCATTATAATTTTTTATGTTCTTCAATATTTAATGCATGTTTGAATAAATCTAGCACGTTTTTATGACAGCCACCATTTAAATATTTACATTTCATTTAAATATTTACATTTCATGTAACTTTATTATTATTATTTTATTTTTTTACACAAATCAGTACATTTTTACCTTCAATATTATAGTAGGCTAATGAAGCCTAGTAGGCTACAACTGACTCCCATAGTTTACAGCATTAGTGAAGAGATTTGATAAGAGATTTGAAATTTGCCATGTATTGTACCTGATATCCAAAATAATCAATATTGAATCGAATCGAAATCGAATCAATTGCAAGCTTGTGAATCGAAATCGAATTGAATTGTGAAATTTGTGTCAATACCCAGCCCTACTTGTAACATATTGAAAGATAAGAACATTAGACAAGTGTTTGACAAGCAGTATAGAGGACGGCAACAGTTGCTGAGGTGGAATTATTCGGTGCTGCTTAACAGCTGGTCCGCTATGGTCACCAGCTATGGCCAACCGAAGTTTAATTTAGATCCGTGTGTTTTATGATCCATTCGATGCCTAGGCTGGACTGACGTGTTTGATTGTGTTTGTGCAGGGATACAGCGGGACAGGAACGGTTTCACACCATCACTACCTCTTACTACAGAGGGGCCATGGGAATCATGCTCGTATATGACATCACCAACGCCAAGAGCTTCGAAAACATCAGCAAATGGCTCAGAAACATTGACGAGGTCAGTCTCCACACAACATTACTGCAACCCTCTGACAACATCAGAAAACACACAGTCGTTCAGGAAGTGATGTTTCAATAGGATTGTGTGTTTGAATGGAAAATGTTGCGATGTTGGGTTGAGAAATTTACTTGAGACCCAGATTTTACGTTTGACATAAAATAGTCAACAAAAGTGTGCTTAAAATGAAGAAAATGTATTGGCAATGTGAACTGCAAAAGCTTAATGCAGTGCTATTTTAGTATCATTGATATATTACCAAATATATTATAGTTTCTGGTAATATTTTGAGTTTTTATTTTGATATTTGAGTATTTTAATTTTAGTTTAGCCAGGGTTATTGTTAAGTTATTAACATGACATGGTCTCAATAGGAAAATGTTGGCCAATAATTGACTGCACAAAACACATTCTGGTCAAGTGAAATCGCACTGAATGGAGTTTTCTTTTACATTGCATAGTTTTGTTTTTGAGACATGGATTTGTGCCCAAATTTGGTTGGAAACACATCTTTTGACCAAGTGCCTTCTAGCATTTAAAAGTCAAGCCCTTTTATTTTACTAGTCTGACTATGCATGATCATATGGTTAGTTGCTCTTTATTTTTATTTTTTTATAAATAGAGCAGACCTGCGACCCAGTTTTGAGTTGAGAACCGCTGGTGTTGGACTTTTGAAGTTCCAGTCCTGTGAAAACACCAACTTAAAGATATGTAGCCGTGTAGTGAAACTGCTGACTTTTGGAATTTCAGTGTGATTCATGCAGAATTTCCCAACAATCAGCAATTTCAAGAGAATTCATATAACGAGACTCCATTAGGGAGTGGTTGTATTGTTTGGTGGCGTGTTGTTCATATCATCAAGTCACTTGCACCACTGTTACAAAACTAAGTTCCTCAGTGCTGTTTTTTCAAAGACTTCTGAAGCCACTTTAATTTGGACTGTCAGTCTAAATGTCACTATTTGTGAGGATAGTATAAGAATGCATCGTCTCAAATGTGTGTGTGTTTGTTGCAGCATGCTAACGAGGATGTGGAGAGGATGCTGCTAGGCAACAAGTGTGACATGGAGGACAAACGTATCGTACCAAAAGCCAAGGGGGAACAGGTGAGAGACAGGATGGGTCAGGATGGACAATTTGTCCACTAGTTTTTGATTAACAAGGTTAATGATTGTAAAAAAACATGCATAACAATTACTGAAATGAAATGTATATTTATATACATTTATTTTTTACATAATATTAGAAATGAATATGAAATAAAAAATGATATGAACTTGTTAAAAAATAAATCTGCAACTTCTTGATTCTGTAATTAATTAGACAGAGCGTAAATTAATAAAGACGGAGAATGGGAGCTCAGACGCTGGCGTTCTCCGTGCTTTCAAAATAAAAGTCCTATACACTGTCAAAAATAAAAGTCCCATTCATTAGCCAAACAGAAAAACTTTGTCAGCCGATGCCAATTATATAAAAAAAAGCCTTGGCAATATATCAGTCGACCACTATTAACTGTTCTTGTGCTGATCCTTAGATCGCCAGAGAACACGGAATACGCTTCTTCGAGACAAGTGCAAAAGCCAACATCAACATCGAGAAGGCGTTCCTCACGTTAGCAGAAGACATCTCAGAAAGGTGAGTTCTGGAATCGCTGACTGATATCACAAACGGTGTGATTGAGCTTAATGCATTTAAAGGGTTAGTTCACCCCAAAAATGAAAATTATCCCATAATTGACTCACTCTCAAGCCATTCCAAGTGTATATGACACAATCAGAGTTATATAAAAAAATATTGTGGCTCTTCCCAGCTTTATAATGGGAGTTTTTTTTTTTTTTACCCAACAAAAGGGCATCCATCCATCATAAGTAATCACCCAAAAAAGGGCATCCATCCATCATAAGTAATCCATACGGCTCCAGTGGGTTAATAAAGGCCTTCTGAAGTGAAGCGGTTTATAACTTCATAACTATAATCAGGGTGCGATTTGCCGGGGGGGATGCGTGGGATTTCCCCCTTTCTGGTCAATGTATCCCTGCCTCTGCTTAATTATTTTTATCCCCGGTGGGGATAAATTTATCCCCCCCTCAAAGTGATCAGTGCTACTTCACTAGTGGCGAGGAGGATCACAAAACTTATCACGGATCCGTGGTTTGATTAAAGTCCATTTTATTTTAAAATGCGCTACTTTGACTGGCTCCGCAGCCTCTCTGTAACCACCACTCTGCAGACTTGCTCAATGTCCCGCCCACGGCGCTATATGATTGGTTACACCTCACGAGTAATAGCCTATCAACACTTGCGAGACGGTTGCAGGACTTTTTTTACGCTGCATATGCAGCATATTACTGAAGCGGGAATAAACATCACAATCTGATTATCTGTTTCTATGATGACAAGCAGAGTTAGTGCTGAAGTTGCACATACGGTGTTTTACTCAACTGAGGCTAAGCAAAGGTTTTTTGATTACTCACTCACTCTTGAGTGTCTGGCGTGAGTGATTTCAATGTTAAGTCAATGTAAAGACGCGTTTACGCGCGTCTAGAGGTCCTGCGGCGCGATGCGTGTCGCGCGGCGCGGTAGACGCGAAGCCAGAATGAGGCGAATTGACTTTGTCGGCCCGGCCCGACACATTAACTGTATGTTATGAGCCCGAGCCCAATTTAAACCCAGGGGTGGCGCCAGGGAAGTTGAGATGAAGCAAAGATGAAGTTGACGATCGCCATTTCCGTAGTGAATGCGCATATATGGAGAAATGCATGGATTACATCAGAGTGTTGCCTATTTCTTTTCGTTTTGAATTGTTTCGTTTAAAGACATTTCAACCTTTTTTAGATATATTTCTTAATATTCTCTTTGAGGCAGGCATACACTTAGTTTCGGTTAATTTATGACGAGATGCGCTCCAGTTAACGTGCAGTGCAAGTGACCGCGGCGCGCCTCTATGATCATAGCCTATGTCTGTTATATTTGCTTCTTATTTATTAAATACATGCAATTCGTTAATGAAAAATGTATTAAAATTAAGATACAATTTATACAAAACGAAATTCACTTTAAAGAAAGGTTTTCTACAAAACAAAACTTAATGAAGTGGTTAAAATCATGTCTGACCCACTCCAAGTCTCCCGATATAGGCTACTGCACATCCTATCTTACTCGTGCTGTTCACTTTTCATAAATCAACATAGATGGAAAAAAAATACATTATAATATTTTAACAAATATCAAACTAAATGAGCTTATTTAATGGCTACAACACATATAGTAGCCTAGGCCTACAGAATCTCTGTACAAATTGCTGCACATTCATTTACTGCTTCTGAATTTTGCACACATAAGGTGAAAGGCATTTGTTAGCTGGGAACAATGAAAAGGGTCCAGAGCAGCAAATGCAGTGAATGAAGTTCATGTTCTCATGATTTATTTTTATGAATAAAAATGTTTCAAAACATCCCCCCCTCTGTTTTTTTCTCAAATCGCACCCTGACTATAATCACTGGCTTCCGGTAACAGCTGTACGCGAGTCTAGTTCAGCGGGAGAGTGACATCTGACCCCGACGTATGACGTATGACTTTGGCGTGGCGTAATCTTAGGTGAGAGTAAACGCCTCTCGCGTTTCAAACAAATAGGGCTGGGCAACAAACTCAAGCTCCTCAGATAACTCGCGTTTTAGACTTCTAATTCGTGAGCGGTGTTTTGTTTTGCTCTGTGCTTCCACGTTCATCACTAAATCGGGTTAGAGGTCACTCAAATTGATATATTTCTTACAAAAACGCATCGCTTCACTTCAGAAGGCCTTTATTAACCCACTGGAGTCTCATGGATTATTTTTATGATGGATGAATGCTTTTTTTGGGCTTCAAAATCTCAGTTACCATTCACTCCCATTATAAAGCTTGGAAGAGCCAGGATATTTTTTTAATATAGTTCCGACTGTGTTCGGCTGAAAGAAGAAAGTCCTATACACCTAGGATGGGTTGAGATTGAGTAAATTCTGATATAATTTTCCGTTTTGGGTGAACTATCCCTTTAAGCAAAAACACTGCAGTGCTAAAGAGCTTCGATGTTGTTTCATTTGACTCATAAATTCACAGTTACAGCAGCTGACCTCTCTCGTGTATTCAGCTGGTGTTTACTCTTTTAGATACTATTATTTTAGAGCAGAAATGAGTCTGTATGTTCAGAATCATAATTCAGCTAGATCAGCCACATTACCTCACTGAATAAATTGCATTGTGATTCCCTGAATCCAAATTGAACCACTAAAGATTCCCACCCCAGTTCTGTTTCTGTTGATTTGAGACACTGATAAATTTTGTGTATGTCTTTGACGACAGCCGGCTCTTAGTTAGTGGAATTATGCGGTTCCCTGTCAACAGTATCAACACAGCAATGAATACAAGCTCTCGAAGTTGTTTACGTTCATTATTTTGTAATGTTGCGCGCTTTGAGACATGAGGTAGTTTAAAGGGATAACTCTCGCCAAAATGCAACCTAGGGTCTTTTTGTTAATCTACCCGAGGCAAACTTTTGTTTAAAAGCATAATTAGAAGGAAACGCCACTTTTAAGTTTGACCGTATTTTCGTTTTTCGGTCAAATTGCCTTTTGAATGGGAGAGCTTGGGGCACGACTATGATAGCATCAAAAATCGCTATTTTTAAAACACTAAGAAGGCTCGACACAACATGAAACTTTACTCTCAGTATCACCAGAGGCTCTACACATGAACTCCAGCATTGAGAACATTGTTTGTGTACACAGAGTTTACTAAAAAAAAGTTTTTGAACAACTGTAGCTGTGTCCGCCGGCATTTTGACAGTCAAAAATTGTCAATCTCCGAATGCAACGTAACAGGGAGGAGAGTAAACAATGTTCTCAATGCTCGATTTTGATGCTATCCTAGAAGTGCCCCAAGCTCTCCCATTCAAAAAGCATTTTGACCGAAAACGAAAATACGGTCAAATTTAAAATTGGCGTTTTTTTTATTTATTTTTATTAGTTCACCCACACATAATATCAAGACAAATGGCACAAGCCAAATGGCACATACAGTCATGTGTGAATCAGGTCTCCCAGAGAAGCTATCCAAAGCTTATAATAGGGAGCCTGAGGACATATTGAAATAATCCACTAAGAACAAATACTTAAACAAAAAAGGAAAAAAAAAAGAAAAACAGATTTTAACACCAATCACACAACAATAATATCATACAAAAAACACAATACAACATAAGACACACAAAAAGTGAATCAGGACAATGCTTTTAGGATCAACTGTAGTCTAGGTAGGCTACTGGAAAGGTTATAGATATAAGCGTAAAAGTTCCTTTTTTAGTGTTTTCTTAAAGATGGATATAGATTTCAACACCTTCAGCCTGCCATCTAGCTCATTCCAAATCTTTGGGCCTCTACTTGTAATGCTCAAATTTGCACTTTTAAGTCTTCTAGTTTTACCGGTGATCAGATGTTTATTCCTGGTGGCATGAGCGTGAAGCGGACTACTAATTGGAATGAGCTGAGATAGCCTGCTGTTTGTCACATTAACTACTTGGTGCATAATGCACGCATTAAGGTATATATTCAATTCAGTAAGCCGGAGGAGACCAAAGCAGTGAAAGAGGGGTCTTGTGGGAGTGTTATACCAAGACCACGATATAGCTCGTATTATCTTCTTTTGTAGACTTATTAATTTATTTAAGTGACTCGGGTAGGTATTACACCAAATATGCGTTTCCATTCTAATTATGCTTTTAAACTAAAGTTTGCCTCGGGTAGATTAACAAAAAGACCCTAGGTTGCATTTTGGCGAGAGTTACCCTTTAACACCATCTCTTGTGAAGCTTTGCCGCGAGCAGCTGTGTGTGTGTGCCTTCATGTGTTTTGGAGGAGGTGTGGCTTTGGTCTGCGATTTGCAGGGAGGGTGGGATTGTATGCTGACAGGTTAACGTTAGCATTTCCCAGATCACCTACTGCACCTTTAACTTTTTTGGATCTCTCTTTTGACTTAGCCATATTTCTAACATGCTGTCAAACGTGACACTCAAAAAAACCTTGTCAGTTCAGATATTTCATGTGTTCTAGCTCAAGCACACCTGGTGCAACTAATGAAGCCCTTGATTAGTTGCATCAGGTGTGCTTGAGACAACACCTGCTTTGCAGATTTGTGCTCTTGTGAGGGATTCTATTCAGGGGGTTGAATAATTTTGAGACTGCAGAAGTAATTAAAAGTTGCATTTTCAGTTGAATTTGGGGAAACGACTTGAAACATTTGCTGTGTTGAGCTATTTCAATGACTTTTGTTTGATTTGTTCAGTGCAAACAGCTGAAAGTCTGTAAATTTAGCCGATAAACCTGATTTGCAATGGGGATTGAATAATTTTGATTTCAACTGTAAACCATTAATAGGTTGATTCAGGTGAAAAGTATAAACATTGTGGCACCATCAAAACATCGCTCTGTTTGTTTGAACATCCTGATCAGCCGGACTGCAACAGTGACTCAACCAGTGGTGTGAGTTTGGTCTGGAAACCAACCAAACAAAGCCGAAATGATCAAAACAATCTTGAGTTGGCGCCAAAGCTCAAAGTGTGGAGCAAAATCTCTTTTTTAAGCTCTATTTTGTTTTTTGCAGACGCCCGTAAAAGAGCCCAACAGTGAAAACGTGGACATCAGCACTGGAGGCGGAGTCACAGGATGGAAGACCAAGTGCTGCAGTTGAACAGACACAGTTACTCACACACTTTACAAAACACACACACA
>FLSR01004880.1:17446776-17473572 GCA_900092035.1 Leuciscus waleckii | reverse complement strand
TCTCTCCTCTCTCTCTCTCTCTCTCTCTCTCTCTCTCTCTCTCTCTCTCTCTCTCTCTCTCTCTCTTTCACTTATCCCTCATTTCTGTCTAACACTCTTTCGTTCTGTCCTTCTAATGGGATTCTCTGTAAAACACATCTCTAACGTTTCTCACACTCACGACTGCTTGCTGACATCATTTTATTTCTGAAAAAAAGTAAAGAGAGTCATTTCATGTTTCTTCGTACTTATTTTAAAGATTAAAGAAAGAAAGAATGAAATGAATTTAAAGGAAAAACAAACTCGCATTCACCACTACATAAAGAGCGTCAGTGGACCTGGAGACGCTGTCCGTCGGCACAGAGGAGCGGCGTAGCGTTCAGTATGACATCCTAGATGAAGACTTTTGTCCAGTGTTTTGGGGTTAGTGTTGTGTGTTAGTGTGAGAGATCTTCTCTAGATGTTTTTTTTGTTTGTTTGTTTTTTTTATTTGATTTCTTTCGTCCGGTGCCTTAATGTAGAGCCTTAGAGCTCATTCCCCCTCAAACACATTTAAACACCACTTTTCTGTAACATATACACATACACTCACACACACACACACACACTGGTCCTCTCCTCTCTGCTTGACCTGCTAACTCAACCCCACACAACACACGCCCGAGTGGAACCATCTGGATTCAACCATTTTGCTCAGAAGAGAATGGCATTATAAATTTTTTTTTTTTTTTTTTTTTTTTTTTTAATTTTTTTTTGTTTTTTTTTTTTCGTTTAGTTTGTTCTTTATTTTTCAGAATGACTTGTTTTATGAATCTCCTCAATGTATTTTTGTTTTGTTGTTTTTTCCCCCCCTCACTCAGTTACTCATTCTCTCCTGCATGCTGGTTTCTTTGGGTTTTTTGGGGTCTTTTGTAAGTTTTGCCATGTTTGTAATTCACAGGAAGTATCTCTTCTAGTCCAGATACGTGTCAGGGAGGGGAGGTTCTCTTTGGAAATTCAAACGATTTTGCAGATCCATTAAAAACAAGCTTGTTTAAGTTACATGTTGGTCCCGTTTATTCAAGCATGGTGGGTTTGTAATGGCGAGTGTGTGTGTGTTTTAGTTACTGTGCGATGCATAAGCACCTGAAAGACCACTGATCAATATGGTTTGTCAAGTTAAAACATATTCCGACATATTCCGGAAGCCAGTGATTTATAGTTTATGAAGCTTTAAATATGGATATTTTTCTTATAAAAATGCATCGCTTCACTTCAGAAGGCCTTTATTAACCCACTGGAGTCGAATGGATTACTTTTATGATGGATGGATGAGGTTTTTTGGGCTCCAAAAACTATTCAGTGTCATTATAAAGCTGGGAAGAGCCAGGATATTTTTTAACATAACTCTGATTGTGTTCGGCTGAAAGAAGAAAGTCATAAACACCTTGGATGGCTTGAGGGTGAGTAAATTATGGGATCATTTTCATTTTTGGGTGAACTATCCCTTTAAATTCTGATGGTGCTCAAGTTTTTGGAATAAAAAAAACTTTTCAGAAGGAAATATTGTAGTAGAAAACTTGGTCAAAGATTTCCTGCTGTTCAACTTCTAATCAGAAGAGATCTTAGACCAGATACTGTCAAAATCTTTCATTTGCAGTGTATTTCTGTCTCCTCCTGGTGGCTGGTGGTGTGATTACACATCTGCTCAAAAACATATTTTGGGGGGTGGGAAATAAAATAAAATTGTAGTCTGTAGTCTTAAGACTTTGTATATTAGGCCTACTTAAAGCTTCTTAAATTCTGTAATACTTCTATAATGCCGTTTATATTTCCTTTTGCACGTCACCAAATGTTTCTAATGTTTTAACAGTGTTTTATAGTAAAAACAAGCTTTATTTATAAGCCACCAGACACTCACATCTTTCTAAATTAGATTTTTTTTTATTTGTCATACGATCGACTATTAGACTACCATTTGGTAACACTTTACAATAGGTCTCACTTGTTAACAGTAGTTAAAAAGGCCATTAACGAACTAACAACGAGCAATTTTTATTTATTTATTTATTTATTTATTTATATCAATCTTTGGTAATGTTAGTTAATAAAAATACAACTGGTCAATGTATGTTCATGTTAGTTCACAGTGCATTACTGTTAACAAATACAACTTTTGATTTTAATAATGTAATAGGTTTTAATAAATGTTGAATTTAACATCAACTAAGATTAATAAATGCTGTAGAAGTATTGTTCATTCTTCGTTCATGTTAATGAAAGTATTTTATATAACTCCGCTCGCGCGTGTGAACGGTTTAGGTCCAATCATACAAGTATGAAAGTTATGAATTAAGATGACAGACAGGTATAGCTTAATGGAAGTTTTTTCTTCTGTTATGCTCAGCTCTACAATACTTTTATTTTCTCGGAAATTATATAGGCCTATATATATATAATTAAAAATAGACTTCTATGTTCTCGTTCATCTGTGTAGCGCATTTATCGGCGTCGCTCGTTCAGGGTTTTTGTTGCGCTGCGAATGTGAACTTGAAGTTATTTTATCTCATCCAGCACATGAATGAATCTCAATGTGACTGATATAAAACTAAAATCATATTTAAAGATTATATATTGTTAGGTAGCCTATATGATAATGCATTCAAAAGCAAAGAATATATGAATAGCATAATTGCCCGCGAAACGATATCAATTAACCTTGTGTTTATTTGCGGTAGTTTCTAGACCACACGATGGCAGCACAGAAAATAAAATCGTCATGTTTGTCCAGATATTCAGATGTGAAGATGAGGACTGATGCATAAAGTGGGTGTTTATATGCTTGAAGTGGATACAGCTGACATCATCAACTGAATTCACTTTCATTAATAATTGAATAACAGCATGGGTCTATGGACAGGTGAAATAGTCGATACTGCATAAAATAAGTTCATAAAAGCTTTTACAGGAAGAGGCTGGACTGAAGAATGAAAGACTTGATGAAATCAATTCCCTTTATTGTTTGGAATAGAAATAGCATTAATAATGACCTTCCAAAAATAGGCTATACAAAATATATGATGATACAGATAGGTTATAAAAAATATTCGATGTGGTACAAATCCACAAAAAACAAACAAACAAACAAAAAACATATATAGGCCTATATATTTCAAATGCAATAAAGCTTAAACAATCGTTGTAATTTTTTATTAAATTAGTGACTTCATAATTTATAAATCAATGCATTAGCTAAAAATGCAAGTCACAAATAGCATAAGCGAGAACCGTTCGTTGATTTTTCTTTTTCGGTTCTCTTTTTTTCATATATATTTTTAGAACGGTTCGTTGATCTGTTGTATCAAGTTCCTCAGTATACGTCATAATTGGAACTTTTGCAGCAAAATTCAAACGGTGAAACTGTTATAACGGAGAAAAGCATTCAAAATACAAAAAGGCAAAAGGTAACATTTGGCCAGCGAAAAAAACAAAAAAACATTTTGTTGTTGTTGTTGTTGTTGTACAATTACAACAGAAACATGTGACAACCTGCCCAATACACATGTGACAACTTTCCCCAACCTGACATTTATGAAAAACACAGAAAAATCACAGTAGCCTACAGCAGTCAAACAACCAAAACCGTAGAGAAAACACGATTTGGTGAAACTGGACTTAAAACATTGTTGTTATAGAGCCTGTGGTATTCCCCTACAATCTGTAACAACAGTATAGGCTAGGTATGGTGTTGTTAAAGACTAAAAAAAAAACTAAAGAAATGCAAGGATTTAGCTACATATTTTAGTTATCACCTTTAGGCTATATTGAAACCATGTATCGGCCTATTTAATATTAGCCTATTGCATGCAATAACGATAATAGGCCTAATTAACTTAATATAGGTAGGCTATTATATAACAATAATACGTATAGGCTACTTAAGGAATAAAATGAATGAATTTAATAAGATTGTAGGTATAGCCTCAAGAATTAAGCTCTATAAAAACACCTAAGCTTGTTTATAAACATAGATTACAAATGATCACCTTTTTAAAAACAACTATGAATTACATGCAAAAAAATATTAGCTACTAAACAAAACATTGATTGCCAGGACAGCAAAAGTGAGAGACATTTAAAAAAAAAAATTGGTCTTCATATTGGTTGGTGGTTTCATAAAAACGAATAAATCTTGTCTCGTTTATTTGAACACATAGTTGCGACGCAAACCATGTAGCCTATGCTTTTATTTGCAGGCTATTTGTCCAGTTTAAAGACTCTGACAGACTGCTCATATTGCTGCTGCACGACCTCATTATAACCAGTAGATGGAGCGATACATTTTCCTCCCCACATTTTCCCGCAATAATGACTGCGGATAATATTGATTACCGTCAACTCAAAAGAAGAAACAGCATCGGGTTTTTATTAGGCTACACGTCACATAATAAAGTACAAATCACAAACATCCGTGTTTAAATATTTGAGTGAACATAAGCCTATTAGATAGGCTACAAGAAAAAGATTAGCCTATATCGATCTAGAACACTACTCTAGTCAATCTAGCAATAAAAACAAATGGTTTTGTTTTTGAAGCAACCGTAAAGTTTGATGTAGAGTCTGCGCATGTCTGCTAGCGTCAGTCGCGCGGTGTCTATGGAGGATGCGGAGATGATGCTGAGCACAACCGGGAGATCTCCACCGTCACCCATCACCCAGACATCATCAACACACACATCTGCGGAGTAAACACTCACACACACACACCCGTGTTCCTGGTGGATGAAAGGTAAGAGTGCGCATGTCGGCGCATAATGAAACTGCATGCCTGTAAAAATCAATAGGTGACTGATCATGATGCCTTGTATTCAAAACACAAACATTCCCAGGTTTTATGTCTCATTATCTGAATCTTGGATTTACGGTCAGTGTTATAGAATCCCATGGAAGGCCGTAATGGACAATTTCAACAGAAGAAAATAATAATAATAATAATCAAAACCAAGACATTGTGTCACTCACTACTGGCAAGATTTTATTCATTAGTCACCAACTTCACATTTATACAAACTTTTATTTTGAACTGTCCATTAACAGTTTCATACTTTACAGTTTGCTAAATTATATCCTCCTGAGACCCAGAAAAAATTTGACAACAAAATATTTTATTAACGTCCACGAGACAAAAAAAAGTCATTTTCATACACCAATACATTTTTAGGTTCCATGGAGGATTATTTTTAGACCAAACTTTGTAAAGATGATTCTCAACTATATTATGAAAGATATAAAGGAATTCATTGATATACCATTTTATTTTATTTTTGCAAAATGTGGGTAAAATGGCCATAAATGTCCAATTCAAAACAATGTATCTTATTTTCAAATTAATGTATTGGGGCAACATGTAATGAAAAAAGAAGTGTAATAATGAGAGTAATAATTGGCAACATTTTCATAATAATATCCAATGTTTCATAGGAATATTGATATATTATTTATTTCCCTATTTCCCACATGTTTTTTCAAACATGTATAAAAATGCCCTGTTTGGTAACAGAAAGTCATATTTTGATTAAACCATAACATTTTACTAAGATGTTTATTTATGGCAAACTATTTGAAAATTAGTCCGATTTAAATGATAATCAATCACATTTCCTTAGTGCTACATTTGATCACTAAATTAATGCCAGTCAAAAATAAAGACCAAGGAGAAGTTGTTGTCATGGTGAAACCTGTGACATGAGTGGTGTCAGATAAATTAACTAAAATATAGTATCAGAGGACAGAAGACTGTTCCTGGTCTCATGAGGAAAGAGGTACTTCTGATTCTGAAAACATCTGAATTATACGCCAGCATCACCTGAACCTCATCCATCGGTTATAAACTGCAGAATGACTCCCACACTGACGTCATTACGCTGATTGACCGCCAGGTGGCGCTGCCGGAACTACATTCTTCCTACTGGAACCTTGAAGCAAATTAAACTGCCAGTTCGATGTGTGTTTTTATTTGGCCTCATAAGAAGACACACAAGCTAGTAATGTCACTTAAAAGATAAGTCCAGCTTAGTTTCCTGAATTTTGTCTTGAATTTAAAGTCCCGATGAATCAAAATTTGAAAAAGTTTTTTTTGGGCTTTTAGCCTTAATGTTATCTATAAGCTAGTGTGCTCCAAAACAATGACAAAATTCGCATTTAGAAGAAATAAGCATTCAAAACTTAGTCTCTCACATCTGCTTATATGATCAATGATTTTGATGACATCACTCTGCACTTCAGCTTCTCATCAGATTTTCTGTCCAATCAAATGCTGTCTAGAATCTGAATTGTCCCGCCCCCTACAACTAATGTAGGTGAAGCAGCAGTTGAAATCAGTCACTTGTTCAATGTTCACACATTTACTATTTTATACATAGTGAATGGCACATAGTACACTATATAGGGGATAGGGAACAATTCAGACAGTGTAAATATGCTTTCTATCAGGGCTAATGAAGTCTGGTAGCTCCGGTCCAGAGACAGGATACACAGAGCGGATCAAATGCGGGAGTCAGCACAAGCCACAAAACCTATCGGACCCATTTGAATTCTGCACAGAATTCTACATTTTAAAGGGATATGGAGGAGATAAGGAGGAAACTGCGGCTTTACCGAGCTCAACGGCTCTGGTTGAGCTGTGATGTAAACTAAATTCTATTGGCTATTTAAAAAAGGGGGAGGAGTTAATCGATATGTCCCGCCCTATTTCCCTGTTTCAGTGGAAAATATGTCGACACATTGAATAATTCTGAGTGTGTCTAGGCACTTCAGTGGGCCTTTAAAAGTGATTACACAAAATGGCTGCCAATTAGAGCCCATCATTCAATCATGTAGAATCATCTCTAGCCTATATCCTCCTGTAAAAGCATAAGGAAAAATTAATGGAGGTTTGTGGTTTAAGTTTTATTTAATCAGAATACAGGTCGATTAGTTGACTTTACCAGTTTAAACAAACCTAATAATTCAATGTTGTTTATAAAACACAAGAATTACAGTTTTAATGTCATAATTTTATTCAAGAATTTATTTACAAACATTATTATGATTATATGTTATATCAAAAGAGCAGGGATGACTCTATTATTATTATTTTTTTAACAGGTGTTTGACAGGATATTTTGATGCTATGAACTTTCCAAAGATTGTCTGGAGTTTACTGAGAAGTTTCGTTTCATTATCCACACCATTCTGGATCTGAAACGTAAAGATCTCTTCACATCATATAGCTTATCCAGGTAGGCCTATGCCTGCATAGAATTTCATATTTGTATGTAGCCTACACTGTTGACTTTAACTTAAAAGCATCACAATAAAACGCGCGTAAATAATAATACTTAAATAGGCATTTTGTCATTAAATGTAGGCTATTTGTACAACTCCGCGCGTGTATCTAAAATGAAAGCGCGTGTTTGTGCGCTTTAAAGGAGATTTTCCTGCACATTATTCGCGGTTTGTATTAAAGGAGCGATTTAAACTCCTCTTAAATTTCACAGGCTCGATTAAATATTCATGCTGGAAAATTCCTCTATTCGTTATAAACGAACGAGCCACCAGCAGCCCAAACAAAACAGAAACCAACCTCGGTCGGTGCATTAGCCTAAAACATCTAACAGAAGAATATAGATATTAATCAAAAATAATCATTGCACTATTTTGACTCATCCACAGGGTCAGACACGGAGTTCATACAGCATGGCCGTGTACTCTATTTCAGGTGAGTGAGATATAGTGTGTGGACTATAAATAAATAAATACGAACATAACAGCTAACAATAATATCCTTTGTGAGCGCATGCACATTCGGTAAGCCCATAGAAGCAGATCAACCGTTTGAATGATATGAGAGCTCGTGGACCTTTATTATGTCACAATCATATACCTAATATGATCATAACAAGTGATTCAACTAGTTAAACAAGTCGTCACGTCGTTCGTGCAGTTTTATAAGCAGTGAGCGACTCAAAGACAGACGTTGAGGAAAAGAATTCTCCCGAATGCTCTGTTCATACTTCCGTTCGACGTCATGATTTAATTGTGACGTAATGGCTGAATCAGCCGCCAGCATAACCCGCGTTAGATGGGATTATTTACACAGGGAATGCTGATGCGAGTGTTAAAACGCTTAGAGTGCATAGAATATATTTTTAAATGCGTTATATGTTGCTTACTATTAGCTATTTTGAAGCAAAGATAACGCATGCAGCCAGTTCATTCATAAAAATAAAAAAAAAGATTAATCATGATAAAATAGCCTAATAAACTAACATAAATTAACAAATACAAGCTTCCAGTTTTGTTTAACGAGTCATTTTCATGTAGGCTATTTAAATCGTATACAGACAAAATTTGAACGTGAATTTTGTTAAGAAAAGCATATAAACATCGTTTTTAAACAGAAATTAGGCAGATCTGACAAATCTGCCTAATCGGAACACATCTGAAATCCACTAACATTTTAAAACGTTTTTGCAATTTAATGGAAACGAAAAAATAGGCCTATAAAACAACATCTGAAATGTAAAAATTGGCATCAGAAACAACTGCTCATCTCCCTGTCTCAAGTCTTTTTGCGTGTGACAAAATGCCCCAAAATAACGATAAAGAAGAATATTTTACACTGAGAATGAACTGTGACAATTAACCTACAGGAAACTGTGTGTTGTGGAAAATCTCTTTAATTTAAGATCTCTTATTTTAACCAACCCCTTATCATAAAACTCGTTTGTGTCTGGTTTTAAAATGTATGTCTGTTTTAAGGATATAATGTATGTTTTGAAGAAGCCCTTACCTTCTAATGAAAGCACATTGTATTGCTCTTTGTAAGAACAATGATGTAGCAGCAGCCTTCACGTGTAAGACTGAGAATGAAGCATTTCAAATCTCTTCTTTATGTACTCGAATTTACCTCTGATTAGTTGTGAGTCGGTTTCATTGCTTCTAAAACTGTCGGGTTTGTGTTGGCTTCGGTAGATAATTTCGGAGAGATGGAGGAATTGAACGAATGCAACCAAAAGGAAAGAGAAAAGCCGAATAAACTCTTGTGAACTCTATTGACAAGTATGCGTTTGCTCGGGGGGTTCGGCTGGTGGGGGTGGGTGAACGGGTGAACGGGTGAGGTGAAGGGATGGCGGATACAACTGATCCAAACAGTCCAAGAAACCCTCCAATCAGTTTGTTTTACTGCACAAAGCGTCTCTGGAAAGCTTCTGTTGCAAACTCAGATTATACTGATGGGTGAAACTGGGATCTTGTCTGCTGCAGTGTTTAAAAAAAAAAAATATATATTTAAATTGAATTACTTTAATTAAAGTTAATTAAACAAGTATGTTCACGTTCTGTTGGGAATTTCAAGACCCAATGAGTGTTTTCAGGATGCTTTTGTTCGGTATGTTTTCTTTTAAATGTTGTGCATTTGAATGAAAATGTCAATTGGTAAACCATTTTGCATTTCAATAGCCCCATTTGCATAGTCTTGATAATAATTTCACATGTCAATGATTTAATTTCTTTGGTGGTTGGTATGAATTTTGATTTGAATAATCAGAAAAGTTGGTTTGTTCTAAAAAGTTAAACTTTAAAAGTGTCACGTGAACTAGGCTATTCAGGAGTTAAACAATCTACACTTATAGAAATAAAGGTTCCAAAAGGTTTTTTCTCACCTTAGAAGAACCATTTTGGGTTCCACAAAGAACCTTTCAGTGATCAGTTCTTAAAATACCTATTTTTTCTTGTGAAGAGTATTTGAATAATCTAAAGAACCTTTTTTTCCACTATAAAGAACATTTTGTGGAACATAAAGATTCCATGGATGTTAAAGGTTATTTATGGAACCATCAGTGCCAATAAAGAACCTTTATTTCTAAGAGTTATAACTGAACACTTGAAATGTTTTGCTTTAATGTGTATTACTGTTTTATTTCAGTTTAAATATAATTTGAATTACATAAATGTTCTGTCATTGATTTAATGAGAGCTTAAAATTAAACCAACGCGTTCATAACTGTTATATATCTGTTACATGTAGATTTTAGGGAAGATGTTAAACTGATGTGATTCTGTTAAGCATTAAACTCAACAGGTCAGAATCAATAATCGGTTAGCCTATACATTAAATATTCACCAGAACTAAACCTGCTGCTGATTTACGCCTTGATGGGCTTCTGTTTTATTTAAACTCTAAAATCAAATGCGTATTTTTTTATTATTTTTTTAACCTCAGATTAATATCTGATCAGTGCTGTTTCTTTATATTATCCTCACAGTCATGCGTTCCGGTTGCGTTTCCAATAAGCGATAAACTGAGTATAAGATCTTTATTTAGGCAGTGCTGGAGAACCTATTCGATGGTTTAACGGGATCAAACGGGGACATGTAGGGTGTGTCCGTGACCTCGTGGGACGTGTTTCCCGGCACTCGCGGGGCTGTTTTATGAATGGTGGATGGGAAACCCTCGTGCAGGAAATGAGAAACTCCATAACATCTGACACCGGTGACCAGATCCGTGACCTGCGCCGTAATGGCACGACCACCATCCACACACACACACTGCTGCAGGGGGTGGGGGGATTGGGGGCAGGGGTGAATTCCGGAGGGTGGTCGGCAGAGATGGGTGGGGGGTGGGGGAGAATGGGCGGGGCACAGAAGCGGTGGGGGTAGATGTTGATTCACTCCTCCAACGTGTTTTTCCTCTGACTCAAAAGACAGAAAAACATCCTCAGCAAGCTATCAGGTTTGATCACGAGGTTGTCAGAAACATTTACTGAACGAACGTCTTATAGAAACAAAAACACTCAGTTTTTATAACAGGAGAAAATTATTTCAGTTGTCAGGTGAACTTATTTACCATCAATTCTTGCATTTCAACTTGTTGGTTTGGTGCACATTTGGTTCCATTTTTTGTGAACTGACCACCCAGATACAATTCAACTCAATAAGCACAGAATTATGAAATGTAAGCTTATATTTTATCCTTTCCATATTTTATTTTTTAGAACATGGGTTTTATTTTGAATTCATACCAATATGTTTGTATTAGCAGAACAATTAATACAATAAATAATAAATAAATAAGCAATAAATACAGTGATGCTGGTTATTTTGGATCAATGCTGCCTTTTCATGAATTAACAGATAATGCAGCTTTTGTAGGCTAAATATACTGATGTAGGCCTATATGTATGATGTAAATACGTTTTACGTCTTTATGTTTGTTCTTCCTAGACGTTTACTGTTGTAATTAATCCACATGTACATAGACCTATTTGTAAGTGCTCATAGCTCACGTAAACCAGACACAAATCCCCGTGTGTGTGTGAGAGCACTTGGTCAATAAAGCTCTTCTTATTGTGATTCAGTCTCATTGACTTTTGTACTGCAGCAAAACAACAAATGCAAACTGCAATGCGCTTCCACAAACGACAGTTAGCGATATATCTTTTATCCCAAATATAATAAGGAGTGTTTTGGAAACGTTTAAACCAAAGCATAAATACATCAGCAGCAGCAGCAGAAGAAAAAGAAAATCTCCTTTTTATGCTAATTTTAAAGGACACATGGGCCTAGGTAATGCATGTAGATGAAACGTTTTCGTCTTATTAGATAAGTTATTAGGCCAACATCAAGTTATAACTTTAATTTCAACAACTTCATACAATACGACGATTATTAGTCTACTGTTTAATGAAAAAGTAAACCTCTTGAAAAATACAACCTTTTCTAAAAAGATAAATTCTGGAAAACTGTTTGCATTTCGCTACACCAAGCGAGAACATTACAATTGAAGTGTCATTACCAGCGGTTGAAATTGTGTTACATAACGCATCATTGCAATTGTTAAATATAAATGAAAAGAAAGAAAAAAACAAGTCCCAAAAATGCTGGACTTTTTATGGCCCCGTCAATGACTTTCAGAACATACAAAAAGAAGATTTTAGACGTTTTAACACGTGTTAAAAAACTGAACCGTTCAAACGGAGATGTATTTACGTGACGCAGCAGTAGAGCTGAAGTCCAGCCCGGTTCCGAGTCCGCTCCCTCTCCCGGGCTCACGGAGGAGTCACGTGTGCAGCGCTGCGAGCGAGCGAATGAGAAACGGAGAGCGGGAGAGAGAGAGAGAGAGCGAATGTGCGAGGGAGGGAAAGAGAGAGAGTGAGGATAGGAGATGTTAAAAGAGACATGACAAAATATCCAAAAAGGAGACGACGCCGTATCATGCGCGCTAAATTTGTGCCCGCTGGAAATCGGGATGTCGGATCGACGGTGACGCGCATCACCCCATTTCACGGAGGAAACGATTTCGCTGGAACTTTGGAACGGAGGGTCCGCGGGGAAACATGGCCGAAGGTTACGATGCTTTTTGCTTTTTTAATTATATATTTTTACGTTCAGATGGGAACTCGTATTATTCCACGCGCAACGCCGCGCTTTGTTTACGTTGTTTGTACGCGTGATGAAGAGCCGTTTGCGCCAGTGGTAGTGAGGGGGGGGGGGGGGGGGGGGAACGGGGGCCCACCCGCCCCCCCCCAGACGGTTTGGGTAACGTGTGCACACCTGCCCCACGCCAGACGGTTCACATGCATTAGATGCACGACTACAAGAAGTTACATAGTAGCTGTAGCTATCAACCAGGCACACTGAGCATTCGCAATGCACTACGCCATCCAATCTGAAGTGTAGCTCTACTTTTCATTGACTTTCTCCCTTTTTCCAGAGGGTGGGTTTTAGGTGGTTGTAGACTAGGATGTAACGAAATACACAAGGTTAGGGGGGTGAGAAAATGTATAAGTTTAAGAGTCTGTCACTGAAAACCTCATATATTGATTGATAGAAGAGAGAGGGGCGTCTATGGTGATTACGGCCCTGGTTGTAGACAAGTGAGACACACTGGTGCGTAGAAAGCGTGTTGTTGTGTAGTAGGCTATAGTTGGGGATTTCCCTCAGAAACGCTGCCCACGCAGACCCACGGTCAGTGTGTACAACGAGAACAAAGTATAGGCTTGATCTTATTAACGTACAGGGCGTACATCACTATGGGCTTTTCTTCTTCCTTGACCGCACAGGAGGGCCGCGCAGAGGTGGCGGTGGCGGGTCGGACACCACTAGGACTCCGCCGCAGATTCTGGCTGGCTCGGGCTACTGCAAGTGGTTTAATGTCCGCATGGGCTTTGGATTTATATCGATGACCAGCAGCGAGGGGAAGCCAGTGGACCCTCCACTAGACGTGTTCGTTCACCAAGTAAGTCCATGCTACATCGGGTTTCACTCGTTCTTTTGGCTCTTTTTTTCACGTTATCTGTCGCAACTCATTGACATCAGCAGATGTGTTCGAGGAAAGCAGTAAACACACGCTTGCGTTTTCATCTCCTGTCACTTTAAGAGCTGCACTACTCACGCCACAAACACATCATTACTCTGGATCACCTCCATTGATATAATCACACGAACGCCGTATTAGTAGTAAACACTGAGGAATGTTCGATGCACGTCTTAAAGGAACCTTAAGATTTCTTTAGGAAGAGAAAAGGGAGGGTAGGCTATGTACACGCACAACATTCGCCTCATGCTCACAGGAACATGTCTGATAAACCTGCCAACATGTCGGAAAATCTGTCACATGTAGCACACGACGATCAGACTGCTTTCACAATCAGACTTTAGAAGAATGGTAAGCTATTTCGGTGTGGTGGACTGTTGTACTGAACATCATGTGCTCTCGTGTTTACATGGGTGTACAGCCCCCTTTACACAACATTTCGTCCTCTTCTCATGGACATTCAGAGCTAAATCAATACGGACACATATACTAAACCGGAACTTATCTCCTTTCATCATTTTCCAAGCTTTCAATGGCACCTCAAAACAGCATATGCAGATTATAAGAACAAAAGCAGAGAGAACAAGAGGTTCCTTCCGAATTCACTGCACTGTTGTTCTGCTGTCAGTTTTGCTGATTTATGCTGCTTTCTGATTCATTGTGTTCTTATGATCTGTTGCTGCTGATAATATTGTCGAACAGTGTTATGTATACTGCTGGATGTAATGAGATGTTAAAATGATTCATGTGACTGAACATTTGCATTGTTACAAAACACGTCTGCATAAAATCTGAAATTCAATAGCATAACAGCTAGTGTGCATAAGGATCTATCTATCTATCTATCTGTCTTTTAAAGCTATTTCTATTTAAATAAATTACATTTAATCATCTTTTATTATGTGTTTAACCTAATTACAATTGCTGAACCACTTTGAAGTAAAATATATGTTGCTTTCAGGTTCATATTGTGATGAGTGTTTTTATGGACACATCATTATAGAATTTTGTTGAATTATAGTGTTGCATGTTGATTTGGGTAAAGTTGTGGAATTCAATAACAGAGAGAAAGATTTGTTCTGTTAAAAATTTACTAAATTATTTGAAATGGAGTTTTGAAGTGTTATTTACAATTTTTTCTTTTTTTAGGTAAATTTATTTGATTTTTTATTTAAATGGACATTTTATCTGAAATCTTGTGTGGACATGATATTTTTTGAGCATGAGCTAAAACATGAACCTTTTGTGCTAGTAGCCCCTAAACCTGAGTGCATTCTGGGAAATGCAGTTCTCAAAAAAGACCAACATAAACATTAACCAGGGACACCGTCAGAATGTTATGTGTGCTGTTGAGCGTAAGATAAGTATACACAGGGCAACATATAAATAAATAAATAAATAAATAAATATATAAACAAACTGGTTGAAATCAAAGAAATATCAATGTCTGATTTACAAATTCAACAGATTGTTCACCGAACTGCCAGTTGACATGCACGATGAATGCACTAGTTACTAACTATAACTATATCTTTGTGGTAAATCTTGATGTGAAATCTGTGCTGTAACACTTACTCATAAGCGAGGAACATTTCCTGCCTTGTATTCATTCGAGTAGTTATTGTAAGAACATTTTGTACTCCTGATAAAACGGTTCTTCTGATAAGCATGAAGTAAACAATTGTATTGAATGCATTTGGAAAATGAAGGCTGCTTTTTCCTCCCCAAGCGTGTGAAAGCGCATGATTAGAGCCGTGTCTGTCATCTGGAAGAGCTGTGTGGTTTTATTTCCTTTTTGTAACATTTTTGAAACGGTGTACATTATGCACTCAATCCTGTTTCTTTTTACTGTGTGTGAAAATCCTGAAACCAGCAAACATGCAGTTCTAGAGCTCAGGGTGTATAATATTATGGCGATGTACGCATAAAACAATTTGATGATTGCAAATGAGTTTGCGCTCATTTCTTCGTGTGAGACAGACCATGGCACAAGCAGCTGAAATCCATAACGTCTCTGATAAAGATTTGCATTTGGCTGCTGTGCGGAGGATTGTTTGTGTTCTTCCTTTGTGTCTGAATGCTGCACGTACATGTGCGTTCATGCTACAGAGGAATTGAAAAAGCTGTGCATGCAGGGTGTGTGTTGTTTTGCATGTGCAGCCGTTGTGCATTGTGTTTGTGATAAGAAGAGTGTGTACAGCTGATTATTCCATCTGTGTGTGTCTGTCTAACCCTGATATTCTGGACAGAAACAGAATCTGCGGTTTCTTGAGGAGAACAGGACAATTTGTTACAAACAATCCAGAATTATGTGATATTACATATATGCATTTGGCAGATGCTTTTATCCACATTTGTTTCCTTTATTAGTTCATACAACCCTGGGAATCGAACCTATGACCTACAGCACATGCTCAAACTCAGACAATTTGGTGCTTTTTTTTTTCCTTTAAGAGAGATTTTCATAAAAAAGAATTGAGAGATAAATTGCTTTATTTTTATTTATTTTTACTTTGCATTTAAACTTTATTTTGTATATTTATCTCTTGTTGATTAAACTGAGCTACAATCTAAAATGTTATTATTGCTCTGAGGTTGTGATTGTAAAAGTAGCTATGGAAATGAATGAACTGACAGACTGATTTTTTAAAATATGTAAAGAGTAGAGCATAATTGTATTAGTATTCAGCTGAAAACTCTTACTGACTTAGCTGATTTAAATATTATATATTATATCATATATAATTATATATATTAAATCACAAATTAATTTATATATTAAATCACATTTTTCTTATTTAAAAATTATTATAGTTTCCCCTAGAATTTTGGTTTTGATTTTTATGACAGCTAAAAATATTAGTATCATATGAAGGAAAAATTCACTGTAAAAAAATGTTTGACGTTGTAAATAAAACAGATTACTGGAGTGTTTTACAACAAAATACTATTTCTAAATAAATTAATAGTTAATAGTGAGAATTGGACCCTAAACTTGACCACTGTTTTAAAAACAAATTTTTGAAGTTCTTTCTACTTCAAAATATCATGTTTAATTTAGTGTTACTTGCCAATTCGTTGTAACTTAGTGAAATTTGTTTTCAGTGTAGTATGTTGATATCATTATTTTGCAATATCAATTGCAACACTTTGACTTCTTGTATTGAATCTGATACGGCAGTTTTTTTCAGTGCGTGTGTATTAATTAGACCTTTACTTGTGGCAGATATACATGTTTCTTATACCAAAAGATGACAGGTAGATCTGTAGTAATGAAGGAAAATGTTATAATAGCACCCAGTCTCTCTTAATTTAACTATTACATCAATACAGTATCCTGTAGTCATTGACACACACACACACACACACTCACACACACACACAGTCCCCCTGTGTTTCAAATCTTCTACAAATCCATGAGCTTTTTGTGTCAATCCAGGACAGAAGTGAGAGTGTGAATTGGAGGAAAAGACAACGCATGTCTGAGTGTGATTTTGTTTGTATGTGTAAAGAGGATTTCAGTGTGCGTATGTGTGTGTGTGTGTGTGTGTGTGTGGTGGGGGTTGGGGTCCTCTAACATTCTTTAAAAGAGGAATTTCGTTAAAGACAAAAAAGGGAAAGGAGGCGTGGCTTCGTCCGGCCCTCACACTCCGAATCAACGCACTGCAGTGTGTGTGTGTGTGTGTGTGTGTTTCATTAGGAGCTTTGTGTTTGATTTTTCCGAATGCTGCACCTCCTGCAGTGTTTGTGCGTGTGCATTGTGTGCTTGTGCCAGTCTTCCTGCACAATGCATGTTGCTGTTTTTCACGGTGTGTGACTTGATCATGTTAGTTTGTGCAATGATGGATTTATATGTTGCTCATGTAGGGTTCACTCTGATAAACACTCTTAAAAATAAAGGTTCTTTACTGGCATCAATGGCTCCATGAAGAACCTCTAACAGCCACGGAACCTTTCAATTGCACAAAAGATTCTTTAGATTTTTTTAAATGGTTCTTTTTCAATGAAAGGTTCTTTAGAGAACCTAAATGTTCCTTAATGACATCACTTTTGGAACCTTTATTTTTAAGAGTTGTTTGTGGGCATATTTATCTCTAGAAGGGAGATAAAACTGATAAAACCTCCCTATAGGGACGTCCTAAATAAAATGGATTTATATGTCAAATTAATACCGATTTTTTTAAATTCTACAAATGCTAAATGATTACTTTTAGGGTTAGGGTCTGTGGTATGCCCTTATTTACATAGCTAGTTGTGTGTGTGTGTGTGTTGTGAGGTTACTCTGGGCCCCTAGTGAGATTAACCTCTCCTCCAGACTCCACCTCTCACTGCTGCAGATTTCTGGCTCCTCCTTTAACATACATGTTCCTCTCTTCATTCTGTGCATGACAGATCTGAGTTTCTCAAGCGCTGATGCTGCCACTGATATCTAGTGTGCACAATGAGTTATATGATGGCACACGACTCACGAGATGTCCGCAAAATTGCTAAAATTAACACTTATTTTACATGATAAATGAAAAAAGAATGATTATCTGTTGACAAGACTGCTGTTAAATTTTTAAATACAAGGAGAAACTAATAATTAAAATAACGCTTTTCGCTTTATATAGTTTGCCTTTTTTCATACATGCATTTATATATATATTTTTGTGCATATACAACGATGAGTCAAAACATTATGACCACCTGCTGTTGGTCCTCCACGTAAACAGCTCCGTCCCGCCCAGGCATGATCTCTACAAGAGGCTGAAGGTGTCCTGTGGTCTCTGGCACCCAGACGTCAGCAGATCCTTCAAGTCCTGTATTTGAGGTGGACTGAACTTGTTGGTCCGGCACATCCACAGATGCTCAACTGGGTTAAGATCTGGAGAATTTGGAGGCCAGAGGAACACCTTGAACTCTTCATCATGTTCCTCAAACCATTCCTGAACAATGTGTGACTGTGCTTCCACCTTTGTCATGAAGGGGTGTATCTGGTCTGCAACAGTGTTTAGGAAGGTGACGTGTGTCAAATAAACGTCCACATGAATGACCGGACTCAGGGTTTCCAGCAGAACATTGACCAGAGCGTCACACACTCCCTCCACCGGCTTATTGTCGTCCCACAGTCCATCCTGGTGCATCATTATCCTTAGATAAACGTCACATGTGGTGTTAAAGAAAACGGGACTCATCGGACCAAGCGACCGTCTTCCACTGCTGCTCTGAGGTCCAGTTCAGACACTCTCATGTCTATTGTAGGTGCTTTCAACGGTGGACGGGTCATCATAGATCTCTGATTGCTCTCCATACACAGCAGATGCACTGTGTGTTGTGACACATTCCTCCCATAACCATCATTAAAATTTTGTGAGATTTGTGCCTCATAAACCTTCTGTTAGATCTTAACATGTGGCCTTGTTAGGAGATGATCAATGATATTCACTTCACCTGTGACTGGTCATAATGTTTTGGCTCAATATGCTTGTGTTTTCATCTAAGGAAGTGTTCAACAGTCAGAAAGGATTTTACGCAATAAATTATAGATTGATTTACTCAATAGCAAGGAAATGAACAGGATGTAAATAGAGTTAGCCATTGCTTGAGATGATGTAACAGTTTGTGTACATCAGTGTGTTAATTTTGAATATATTATGCTCATAATATTTTTTCGAATTTTTTTAAGAATTATACTGTAATTTCTTCAAACAGAACGGAAAGTTCCAATTAATCCCAATCAAAACCTTGCTAATAGTCACTGGCATTTGTGCAGCCGTTTTCTCTCTCAAAATGATGTCACTTCCTGGTTTTGTAAGATAGATGGATTTTACAAAAGATTAACAGGAGAAAAGTGAAATTGAGAACTCAGGAAAAAATTATAAACTAATTAAAACAATTCTCTCAAGGAAACATATTTTGTTTCAAACATTTTGATTTGATAAAGTAAAAATGTTGGAACAGCTGGTATTTTTAAAAAATTAGTTTTAATGTTTTTATAACCCACTGCAAACATATATGCTTAAACTAAGGTTTATTTAAAATTCAGTATACTCCAGATTTAATATGAATAAAAATATTATATTTGTATGTAAGTAAAAACAAAATTTTTAGTTGCGACAAAAAGGAAACGAACTAATATGATTTTTATCCTTTAAAAAGATAATATCTTTATACTAAGTTTAATATCTTATCTAGTATGTTAAACACATGGGGACATGCAAATGTATTGCATAACAGGAAAGACCCAGAACATGTTCATTATCAGCTGCTGCTGTCATTTTATCCTCTCATTTTATATCATTAGGTTTTACTTGTAAAGATTCAGTTTCCATCTAAAATTGAACAGACTCTGCTTTTACTTGAGCATTATTTTTTTTGTCTTCTCCATATTGTTTTCACTCTCTCTTTATCTTGTTTTTCTTTTCTTTTCTTCCAGTGCTCAGTTTCTTCTGCTTCCTGTACTTTTATTCTCCATTTGTTCAGTCCTTCATTTCGCCATCTCAACAGAAGCAGGAGGTCACATGACTTCCTTCTTCAGCTCTGCCCATATAAGGAGTGAGTGTGTGGGTGGAGCCAGCTGCGATCTGACACAAACATTTGCTGTGTAGTACCTACATCTATTACCTTTTTTTTTTTAATACTATTATAATTACCATTTTAATTTTAAATTTATTGTGTTGTTTAATTTTTTTTTTAATCATTCTTTAATGCAATTAAATATATTATTTCTATATATTTTATTGATGCCTGGCTCTCAGTGGTTGTATTGGTTCTTGCATGAAATTTTAAAATGTTCTGCATTTTCTTATTTTGTTAATTTAATTTTAGGACTGTATTTGTAGTCTCATAAGACACATCTACCTGATTAAATCACAAGCACAGTAATTGAAGTGTCTTGTTAGTGGCTTTTATAAGAAATTTTGTCAAGAGCACAAATGCTAAATGAAAATGCGTTAGTTTAGTATGTTCAGTTTTAATTGTTTAAAATCTAAAGTCAAACAGTTTGGACTGATAAAAAAGGGCAATGTCAACCAAAATCTATTACCTCTTTTTCTTTCTTTTTTTAGAGAGTGGTTTATGTTTGTTTTTCCAAAAATAATCAAACTTTCAATATAGACAATAAGTTATAAATGCTGGTAACACTTTACAATAAGGTTTCATTTGTTAACATTTGTTAACTACATAATTTAACATGAACTAAGAATGAACAATACTTCTATAGCATTTATTAATCTTAGTTAATGTTAATCTCAACATTTACTAATATATTTTTAAGATCAAAATCTGTTAACATTAGTTAATGCACTGTGAACTAACATGAACATTTTTATTAACAAACATTAACAAAGGTTAACATTAATAAATGCTGTAAAAAATATATTGCTCATTGTTAGTTAACGTTGGTTATATGTTAACAAATAATACATTTTTGTAAGTATTCAAAATGTTTTATTATAACTAATGAACACAAAGTAACAAAACAAAATTTGATAACCAGAAATTGTTAGTTTTTTCCCCCTAAACTGTAGTTTTAAATTAATCTTTTAATTTTCTGTGTATATCCAAGTTAATTCATCATTTAAATGGAGACAAACATAAATCATTGTCAGTATTTAAATCTCTTTGATTAAATTGCTTTGTTCTTTTTAAACGTTTTGTTCTTATAGAATTTCATTCAAAATTCACACATTTAAAATAAACAAAATCATCCTCAAACTCAGTCATTTCTAGAATGTAAAATGAATTGTATTTCTATCCGACGCAACTTGACCGTGTGCACTTTACACACAATGTTAAGAGCTCCTCACACACACACACACACACACACACACACACACACACACACACACACACACACACACACACACACTGAGCTCATATCCGGCTGTATCAGGGGTGTGTGTAGAGTGATGTAGTGGGTGTCAGCAGATCAAATACTGCGTGTACGTCTTGTAGTCAGTGCAGAAGTGTGTTGTTAATTTAACGCAGGGAAACGGGATGCCGGTGTGTGTGTGTGTGTGTGTGTGTGTGTGTGTTTGAAGGGGGTTGGGCAGAGGTCAGAGGTCACCGTGAAGGATGAAAACATGTGGAGGAGGGGTGATGTGGAATACGTCCGGCCCTTTGGTGGCGCTCTTGTGTTTCTCTCTCTTTCTTTCTGTCTTCCGTCTCTCGTGTTTTTCAGTAATATGACACACGTCTTCTCCTGTGCTCACTCATTACGTACCTTAATTCTGCTATTTTGGGATGAATCCTCAGTAACACGAAGCACCTCTTCCTGATCGCACAGCTTCTCTCTGAACTTTGACCCTGGAAATAAGAGCATAAATATAAAATATTCGTTGCTCAACCTGGTCTTCACTCTTCAATGCCGGTTTAATCACATCTCAGAACAGAGCACTAGCTGGTTAACATTATAGAAGCGTTTTAATAAAACCAAAATTGAAAAAATTCTAATATTCATGCATTGAAAACACTTTAATTCTCACACTATGGATTAAATTGTATATGCCATATTTGTCTTGTGTGGGGTGTTTTTTTATTTGATTTTTAACCCAGATCTATTCCTATTTATAGCCTATGATATTTCCACAGAAAATATCTAATATGTGTGTGTAGGAAGGGTTTTGCTGCTGGCATTTCGATTATATTTGCGTTCTCTATTCACAGTCATGTATTTTTAATTTCTCCCCATCATAAGTGTTAAATTAGAAGGCTTTTGTGCTCATTATGTCAATTAAATGCATTATTTTCCTCCCACACGGCTGAATTTAATGTGATGCCGTGACAAAAACTAAAGTGTTTCTGTTCCATAAATAAAGGATCCAAAAGGGAAGAATCTTTTAGTGAACATAACCATTTTTTTTGTTCTTATTGTGAAGAACATTTGAAGAATATAAAGAACCTTTTGTGAATGTAAAGATTTCCATGGATGTTGAAGGTTCTTCATGGAATCATAAGATGCTAATAGAGAAGTGAGAGTTGAATAAGTGAGAGCTGATACTACACAAAAACAAATGTTGAGCCGAAGACAGTGTGTGATTTATCCTTCCAAAAAAGGTGATATCAAATATGTGAGCATAAGTAGATTCATACATGGTCTATCATTTGTTCTCTCCACTGCGGTGGTGTTGATCTATTGACTTGCTTGTTATTGATTCACTATATAGATGAGAAGACTTGTTACCTGTGCTTTCCCTCTCGCATTGTGTTGCTGCTGTTTCAATTTAATGAATAATTGAAATGGAAATCATATGATCATGTGCCTCAACAATATCTTGAGAACAGCATTGAAATAATCAGCTGTGAAATCACAATCATATTACTTAAATTAGCATTACTTCAATAGTCCTGTTTGTTTGGTTTAGACTGATCTGTGTGTGTCTTAAACAAGCAAATGCCTAAACAATTTTTGTAGTATTAATTGTATTGTGTTTGAACATTAAATCAGCTCTGTGTGATAAAACAGCCAAAGTTGTTAGAATTAATGCTAAACTGCTGAATGATGTACAGATTTTATGGTGATTTTATTCGTAAGAAATTACATTTCAGTTTCAGATTAACAGGCTTGTATTGCTGTTATAATTTCCGATCATTTCTTTTTTTTAGGGGCTTCACTTTGCATTTATAATGCCAAAAAAAATCGTATTAATTGAAGGATTTGAATAAACTAATAAACACACTGTGTGAATATTGTACAAGCTCTTGTGTGATAAACTGATGAATTTGATAAACTGCGTTTGATGTTCCCCTTTTGGATAAAAGCATCTGCTAAATAATGAAATGATTAAATGTCTGGATTTGTGTAGAGGATTTTGTATCACACTTGTTGAAATTGTATTACAAGTCATACACGTTATTTTTATGTTATGAGTATTTGCATGTGTGTATGACAGTTCAAGCTCTCCTGCTCTGTGATATTATATGAATATGAAAAATATAACAGTGATCATAAGGTGCTTTTTATTTAGAATTTTGTTGAATTGTCCTTTTATTAAAGAATTTTTCGTTTTTTAAAGTTTAGTATTAACTTTAACAAATCTAATTAAAAAGTTAAATCTATTAGCAGTTATTGTAAAGACAGTTACACTAATATTTGGTGCAATTAAACCAAACATTTTTTTTATGGTTTTAAGTTATTTGTTCTTATTACTTAATAATTGTTCTATTCTTTAATATTTTCATATTCTGACATAAACAAATGGTCACTCAGTTTTCACTGTAAAAAGTTAACCTTGAAATCTTAAGTTCAGTTGCTGCCTTCAAATTTAAGTATAATCAGATTGAGTCAAATCTCTTATAACTAAAAAAGCTGTAATTGCATAAAATTTAATTTTAGTATTTTAGTAATTTTAGTAATGTAAAATCATATGTTGTTGACTTACAGCATACATATATTTAAATAAGCAAAATCTGTTTTTGATTTTAGCAATTAGGTCTCATAAAATTGTGCATTTTATGCTATGAGATGTGTTTTTAAACATAGCTTTCGTAATGCATGTTATTGACAGATAACTTGGAAAATCTCTCTTTTCTGTCCCTGATAAATTATTATACGACATGAAATGTTTATGGATATCTCTGTAGATTTGACTGATCTGTTTGATATTTATATTGAGATATTATAGACTATATAAGTAGGTTTGAATGTGTATTAAATCAGAAGTGTGTGTGTGTGTTTAGAGTAAGCTGGTGATGGAGGGCTTCAGGAGCCTACGGGAGGGCGAGCAGGTTGAGTTCACCTTCAAGAGGTCGAGTAAAGGTCTGGAGTCGCTCAGGGTCACGGGGCCCGGCGGGGGCCCATGCTCGGGCAGTGACCGACGCCCCAAAGGGAAGGCCCCGCCCCTCAAGCGCAAACCAAAGGGAGACCGGTGAGTCCGCTGAGCATGATGGGATATGTAGTTTAATATGTTTTCAGTCATCCACAATTCACATTGTGCTGTATCGTTTCTGCTTACTGAAACGCCTCAGGGTTCAGCTGTGGGGTCTACACTAAATATTATCTCTTGAGGACAAATGTCATTTTAGTTTTATTCATTAATTCATAGGCCTGTTCTGTTCAAATCCCAATCTACGGTTTAGAAATACTATTAGTTTTGGAAGTTTTAAAATATTAGCTAAAAAAAAACTACACGTTTTACAATTTACCTTCATGTTCTGATATTTTAATTATATCTCTTGATGTTTTCTTTCTGAAACTTGATTATTGTTCGTCATTGAATGCTAATCTCGTTTAATTTACTTCTTTTGTTAATGGTTGTATTTGCAAAGGTTTATTTATAATGCTACAAAAGGAAAATAAATTTGTTTAGCCACAAAGGGAATTGATCAAGCAAACACTTTAAACCAATGTGATTTGATTTAATTTAATTTATTTATTTTAAATGTTTTATCATTCAAAATATATACGAAAATTAGACACTAATAATAATAATTAAATTATAAGTGAACATATAAAATAGAGCTGGGGAATTATATCATTTACTGCATGTATGATTTTTTTTATTTATTTTTTTTATAAGTTTGTCGTACACTTGATGTATTACTTTATTAATATGATGGGGTTATTTATTCAAAAACTTTTCATCAAACGTGCTGTTTTTGAACGTTAAAATGCACAATATTATCCACGTCAATTAAACAGCATGGTTCTCTGTATAAAATAATCAATTACAGTATTAATAATGTTTAGTTTAGCCGTATGAATTACAGCATGTAATTCTGAATGTAGATGATGCGGTCATAGCTTGGTTTCGCCAAATGCTTTTCTGTTCACGACTCGCATTGATTGTGAGTCAGTCTTCTACTTCCTGTTGCCATGGTGATCAAAGCAAAAAAACAAAACAAACTGAATAAGTCTTTTCAGTCTGTTGTGTTAAAGCTATTTATAAGTATGTACGTGCGTGTGTGTGGGTGAGCGGTTTATCATATAGTCTGTCCCTATAGAACAGGTGGACAGGAAATTAAAGATGAGAAAAGCCTGAATTGATGCTTTAACACATTCATATGATCATAAACTCTTTAATCTCAAAAGTGCTTGAAATCTGCTTGAAAGTACATTAGGACATAAAATTGGCTCATAATGGGATCTTGTTGAGAGCGATGCATCGTTTTATCTATAAAGTCATTGAACAACTGAATTAAAAACTTATCAATGACAGACTAAATTTAACTCATCAGTTTAAAAACAAGAATCTTGCCTGTATTTTCATTGAATATGATCATGATATGTACCTGAAAGTTATCATCTTAAATACAGTTATGAGGTTAATGGAAATCTTTAGTTTAGATGAATAGACTCCTTTATATCAAGTAATTGTTCTGTTTAATGGTTCTTTGTATCTGAGTCTGGATGTTATAAGGAAATGATACGGTTGAGATTTACAGATTTCGATGCAAAAAATTAATGCATATTACCTTTTATTTTTAAAGGGATAAAATTTAAATTCTGTCATCATTTATTCGCCCTCGTGTCGTTCCAAACCTGTAAGACTTTCGTTCATCTTCAGAACACAAATGAAGATATTTTGAATGAAATCTGAGAGCTTTGACAACTACCACTTTGACTCTTCAAAAAGTTCATAAAGAAA
The DNA here is from genome assembly GCA_900092035.1 of Leuciscus waleckii. Lineage (NCBI taxonomy): Eukaryota > Metazoa > Chordata > Actinopteri > Cypriniformes > Leuciscidae > Leuciscus > Leuciscus waleckii. The sequence continues at coordinate 17,447,688 of FLSR01004880.1, read as the reverse complement.
TCGTAAAACTAATACATAGGCCTATTTATTGAGTGGATAAGTCCACATTTCCTGAAGACACTCGATCGCTTTATATGATGAACAGATTGAATTTAGGCTTTTATTCACATATAAACATTGACCAGCGAACATAAACCGAAGCTCAACGCACGAGAACAAACCTCATCGGTTCTTCCGGAAGCTCAAACGTGCCTTTATTAATTTTATTTAAGCATCAAAGTGTCAGTTGTGTATCTGTCAAAGGAGGGACAGAAAGCACTCAGAATTCTTCAAAAAGATCTTCATTTGTGTTCCTGAAGATGAACGAAATAACATGAGAGTGAGTAATTAATGACAGAACTTTCAATTTTGCGTGAATTAACTCGCAAAATTAGGCATTTGTGTTCCTCAAAATATTTATTGTTTTTAAATGTGAGTGCATGAGGTGCCCAGGTTAGGGTTAGAAACAATATGGAACTGCTTTCCATAAAATCCAAATGTTGATAAAATAATGATCATTTACACACTTCTAGTTTTGTGCAGTTCAGCGCTGATGTCAGATCAGTTTCCTCCAGTTTGTGTCTGTCTAATACAGACATGATTATCTGCTGCTGAAGCACAGCGCCACCTAGAGGCTGAAAACAGCCCGTGCAGAAACAGGAGCGACGGACTCGGAAATGAAGGAGAGAGACGAGTTATTATCGCACATAACTATAAAGACACCAAATGCGTGGTTATTTTCTAGCAGTGGTTGTTGTATATTGGTTTCAGACATCTAGATCAAACCCCTATTAAATGAGAAGTTAACTCTTTATTTTAAGGTGATGTAGTTGCACATTACATGTACTTACTGTAGTCATAACAGTATATTATGCATAATAACAAGCAATTACACCTAAGCCTAAACTTAACCCTATAGTAAGAACATGTAGT
>FLSR01004880.1:17412994-17439596 GCA_900092035.1 Leuciscus waleckii | reverse complement strand
CATAAACAACATCTGCAAAGTCACAACGCTCAAAGTTCAAAGCAAAGGGAGATATTTGCTTTTAAAGAAATTGCTTTTTAAGGACTACAACAAACGGCTGGTAGAGACTACACAACATTCCTCATCACTAACCCTAAAATTTACATAAACCCCGCCCCCGGGAGCGCGATTTATAGATTATCATGACAGAATATGCTAATCAATGATTAGAAGATAGTTAACTCCATATCAGCTACATAAATTTAAACATAAACAAAAAAGATTTCGAAATTTTCAGGACACAAGCTGTAGTAGCTCCGCCCCCTGTGCTGGGAGCAGCAGCTCATTTGCATTTAAAGGGACAGACACAAAAACGGTGCATTTTTGCATGCTATATAACATGCTATATAAAAATATCTGTGGGGTATTTTGAGCTAAAACTTCACATACACACTCTGGGGACATCAGACACTTATTTTACATCTTGTGAAAAGAGCATTATACCACCCCTTTAATCAAAGAATCCAGAAAAAAAAACATCACAATTTTCAGAAAAAAAAAAAGCAACACAACTGTTCAACATATATTCAAAAGTTTAGGGTCAGTGAGATTTTGTAATATTTTTGAAAAAAAGTATTTCTTATATTACATTATCAGACTAACCCAAACCATTTCCCTATATATAGGGATAGGGTTTGGGTTAGTCTGATAATTCTAATTAGTTTGATGTAAAAACAGCAGAAGTGTGTGTATGTGTTTTACAAATCACCGGAGACAGAAATCAGAGATATCCGAGTAAATTCGTTCACCTTCACTACTCCTGTGCAAATCAAACACACACACACACACACACACAGACTTTATAGCAGATTAGAAAGGAAGAGCAATGTGGAAACGCAACGTGGCCAAGGTTATTAAAAAAAGGATGTAGCAAAGCAAGATGGCGAGTGCATGGCCCGGGGCATTATGGGAGATAAATGGTTGACCCGGGCGGTGTCAGGCCTGGATTGATGCTACTATCAGCAGTGTGTTCTCCCAACGATTTCACTCTCGCTGATAGAGTGTGTTATCTAGTTACTAGCATGAGGGCTTCGGCCCGCGGGCAAACGCAAGGTCAATCTCCGAGGACAATCTTTGTTGGACTAAATGAGAAAAAGAGAAGAGCCCAAAAAAAGAGAAAAGAGGAGAAGGAGGGAGAGGAATCAAAAGGCAGCTGTGAGGTCTACGTGATAAGATAAGCCAAATTACTCTCTTTAGCGGGATGAGCCGCGGGCGGCCGAGGGAACACAACTGCAGGGAAAGTTAAGCAGAGCACATCTCACCTGAGAAACACTCTTTACCTGGAACACACACACACACAGATTCAGACGCTGAATATATGTGCTCCTGAAATGCACATGAAAGATGTCTGTCTCCTGACTCTCTCTGCATGGAGGAAAATCGTTCACACTGATAAAGTCATCTTACAATACTGGGCAAGGTGTCGGAAAGAAAAATGTTCACTCTGAAAGCGTAACAGCGAAACAGTTTCCTCCAAAACATGTACATTCTGTTATCTTTTATTATGACCATACATTAAAGACCAGATCGTAATTCACTTGCATTATATATGGAGGAGAGCAGCTTGGACATTTCACTAAACGTCTCCTTTTGTGTCCGAAAGTCTGAGATTGCAAGGAAAACGCTTCTATTTTGCATGTATTTAATATATATATATTAGTGCTATATATAGTGCTGTCAATGATTAATCGTGATTCATTTCATCTAAAATAAAAGTTTATACATATCTTAATATGCGTGTGTATATATATATATATAGAGCCTATATTCACACACACATATATATTTCTAAACTTTTATTTTACATGCGATTAATCAAAATTAATTTGACAGCACTATATACATATTAGTGTTGTCAAATCGATAACATATGTATGAGTGTATATACTGTATATAGCCAATAATATAGCACACACACACACACACACACACACACACACACACACACACACATATATAGATCGGAAGAGCACGCATTTATTTATATTTCATCAGTCACCTAGAAATCAATCTGAACGATTTCTTCGTAATGTTGCATTTTTTCCAAAATCTTAATACTTTCTGTTTATTACCAGGTGTAAATCCGATATTCAATGTAGTCTCAGACCTTTGGCCTGAACAGCTCGAGCTGCTCTCCTCCACCACTAGATGTCAGTGCTGACTACGGCGCAAACCGAGAAATGCCCAACCTCTGAACCCTGGAGTCAAGTCGGAATATGGCTGCATCCCAGTTCACACAATCGCTTCTAAATTATAAATAAAATTAATGATCAGTAATAAAATTAGCATCAGTGCATCACAAATCAGAGCACTCGAAAAAGTATGCCCAGATTATATAGCTTACACTTTCCAGTGGATTTTCTCTCATGCTGTTTGCACTAATATTGCCCACAATCCCTTGTGCTACAGAAGAGATAGTTTGTGAGTATTCACCTTTGACTTTTTAAGGTTTGCAGAGCCAATGCAACCACAGGAATGTTGAAATGTCATTAGTTAAATCATAATGCATTGTTATGGTTTTATTGTGTTCCTGTAGCTCAACCAGCTTTAGTAAAGTCACAGGTTTTATTTATTTTTTGCACATAAGCTTAAAATGTATAGTTCAAGCACTCTGTAAGTTGCTTTTGATAAACGTGTCTGTCAAATGCATAAATGTAAATGAGTCAATGTTTACATGTAAAAGCGGTCTGCCATATCAAGAGAAACTTTTATGATGTTTATATTATGTCCCAATTACACCATACTGTCTTAATGCTCAAGTTGGTCCTTTTTAAATCATATTTAGTATTTATTTTCACCATCATTAGCGTATTAGATATATGTGAATTGGGATCCTATGAACTCTCATAATACTGCAGTCTTGCCATCAGCACCGTCTTGTTTGTCTTTCCTGTGTAATATTGCAGTTCATTTGACTTCCTGTGATCTCATGATCCAGCGTGATCGTCTGAAAAGAGTTTATTAGTTCTCCATAAGACGGGCAGCCGTTCCACTTTAAAAGCTCAACGAGGCCTCGCTGAGAAAAAGTGACACAATTTCCTGTGCTTTTGCCTTCAGAGATTTATGGCTTTTTTATTAGCAGAACATTTTTCATAGTTTGGAATTGACTGTTTTATTATTAAACAGTTAGACAAGCTTGGTTATTAAGCCTCCGTACAGAAATATTTTGAATGATACAACTTTTACAAATTTGGCTTTGACACTGACTTAAGTTTTCATAAATCAGCGATGTTTTTCCTCTTGCCGTCAGAGCTTGTGAATATTAGCCAGAGGAGATCCAGAGAGATTTTCAATTTCGCCCTGCACGACTGGATTATTCACTGACTACTGATGGATTATTAATGTTAGAGTCATGTTATGATGAGATATTAATTCTTGTTGTCAGTTATTGTTAGAACAAATGATGTCAGAGAGGCAGCTTTGAGCATTAGTGTGTTTGTGTGCTTAGCAATCCTTTGAAAAACAAAACTGTCCTCAAAAATGAGCTATATGTGATCAAATCTTCCTTTGGGGACATTTTCAAAGGATGAACTGATGAATAAATAAACTAGTATTATACACACATACTTATACACACACATACTGTTAAAAAATGTGAGGTTGGTAATATTAAAAAAAATGTTTTAGGAAGTCTCTTCTGCTCACCAAGGCTGTATTTATTTGATTAAAAAAACACACAATAAAAACAGTAATATTGTGAAATATGATTATTACAATTTAAAACAACTGATTTCTATTTTAATAAGTTTTTCACAATTGCTAAGACACATTTCCTGAAACCTTCACCCTTCTTCTCACAAGATTAAACACAAACTACATTCATAAATCCCCTTACTCCTCTGGCAAAATCAAAACCTTCACCTGTACTCAAAATCAAACAATGCTTTCAGATCATAAACACAGCCCGTCATTGGGCTTGTCCAAACACACACACTTGTGAACACGTGTACGTGACAGGAAGTGAGAACACAAGACTGTCCCATGTCTTAAAGTGCCCTAAACACAAACCCACAATATCTCGAATACCGCTAAGGAGCTAAGCGTATCCCATCATGCATCATGTTCGGGAACTCACTTGCCCCGAAATTGCGAGATGTCGAGGAAAACATTCCACTATAAGTTAAATTAATTCGATATAACATATAATTTGCAACCCACGATGTTAGGGATTTTTTTTTTTTCTACTGGCCCCTGTACCACAAAAAATAAATAAAAATAGGCCTATTCTATTGACTTCATTGTTTTTGACCCATAACCTTAATAAATAAGGTTGTGACACCAAAAACTACTAGCCTAACTCATACATTTCAAATATTGTTAAGAATGTAAACTCTCAGTAATAAAATAAGAAATAAAACAATCAAATTACGAGCAATAGCACAAATACAATAGAACAAACATAAAAGTAAAATAAACAGTGCTTTTCATGTTTTTCTGGTAAGTCTAACAATCAAATGTAAAATAACACTGCATAGTCTTCACTGTTTTAATTAAAGAATAGATTAGTCCTTATTTAAGTTACAAAAGTTATTCAGTCAAGAGCAGAGAGTGATTTTTTTCTTTGTCCATCGTTGTTTAATTAACATTAAAACAAAAAGAGAGCATCAGGTTTATTAGGCTGCTGTCACTTTAAGAGCTGCACGGATCCAATATACTGTTACACACGCGTTTTATTTCTCAACTCTTTATGTTCACTTAATGCTGGGTACACACCAAAAGATTTTTTACATCTTATAAGATTTTCCAAATGTGATAGACCACAAACATGACGACAAATAAGCCTAGATTTAACCGTTTTGCTCCTATAGTGTGTGTGCCATGATGTGACAAAGACACACGAACAGATTTTCAACCAGAGTCTCGACTGTGAACACAGGAAATCTCGCAAAAACTCGCGACATTTCAGAATAAGCATGGCGGACAATATGCAGGAAGAAATTGCGATGATAGTGTTTGGAAAGGTTTTACACGACACGTTGTCACAAATCAACAAGCTGATCCTCCATCTCTGCTGTCCACATCAGTTTGACTTTGTGCTGCGCCATGACTGCGTTTGTTATGCTTCCGTCTTTCTTCATCTCGCTTTCTGATTGGATATTGTTTCGTTTCACGTGATAATCTCCAGACATGCGCGCGTTTGTCCTCGGGGTTCCCCCCACACATCAGGATTTCTGATCGTAAATATTAAACATGTTGAATATTTACGATTCGCGATCGGGGCGGCTCCGACGTTCTTCCGATCAGGTTCAGACACTCTTAACACGCCTCACACCAAGGGAAGATCTGATAAGATAATCTGTAGAACCATCAAGATAATCGGGACATAGCTAGGATTGTCGGAGAGGGAAATCGGCCCAAAATCAGCCCGATTATCTTTTGGTGTGTACCCAGCATAAGGTGTAACAGACTATGTTTTCTAGGATACTCGCCAAGACTGGAATTTTTTTATGTAATTCTCTGTGAATAAATATGTCTGTTCAAGCGCAAGAAGACGTGAACGAGAGCTCAATTCAGCGCCGCAAACAAAACTTCTCACACTATGAATCGAGTTCTCTTTCATGTCTTCATGCACTTGGATATTTAAATTGCAGAGGCTTAAAAACATGTGCAAATGATGAACTTTTTTTTCGTGATGCAGCACTGACCTGATCGGGTAGTCCTTACTGTAAAGAAAGCTCTGTAAACACTTGATTTTTGCAACACTACAAGTGTTTCCCATCGAGTAATCAAAAGTTCTACACACACTTGCGGTCTTCACGCCTACTTGAACACTTGGGCCAAACACATAAAATACGTCATGCAAGTAGATAAGTGGTCAAGAGCAAAGACAGCAAGTGTGGGTATATGGACAGGCCCCTTATATAAACATTACAGATCAATCAGTACTTTTAGTAAGTTCGTTACTTACCAATTTAGTAAGGTGAAAATATTGTATACTCTATGTACTGCAAGTATAGTATTGTATTAAATGTTGTATAGTATTGAATGTCTGTATATTCAGCACTTGCATACTGTAAAAATGCAATAGTCCAGCTGCAAAAGGTCAAAGAAAACTCTAAATGAAAAGCATGTTGCAGTACACTCACAAAAAATGGCAAAACTGCAAAATCAAGGAACATTTACTATTATTATCAATGTTGAAAACAGTTCCACTCCATATTTTTATGGAAACTGTGATGCTTTTTCCCCCTCCAGGATTATTTGATGAATAGAAAATAAGAAAAAAAAGTATTTATTTGAAACAGGAATCTTTTGTAACATTATAAATTGTCACTTTTGATCAATTTAATGCATACTTGCAGAGTCTTAAAAAAAGACTTGTGTCACATTAGACATATAAAAGCTGACCTCTGACCTTTTTGCTTTGGTGTGGGGTGGCTGCTGGGGTTACAGACAGTGCAGTTTAGGCTGACAACAGCTCAAAGACCACACACACACACACACACACACACACACACACACTGCCCTCCTGAAAGTCCTCCTGTAGTCAATAATTGTATCTCTTAAAACTCATCTTTGATCACCAAACTGACAGTTAAAAAAAATGTTTTGCTGTGAAAAAAAATTCTTCATGCCTTAAAATAGTTTAAATGTAACTCTACACACTTTCTTAATTTAGTATACGAGGAGCCATTGATATGCACATTAGCCCCGCCTCCACTCACTCACACAAGCTCAGATATTTACTCGCTCTCTTTACTGTAGTAAATGCTGCACGATGGTATCGCGCTTTACAATGTCAGACACATAACGGTGTTTAATATGATTAGCCATTTGCTTGATTATGTTATCAAACAGTTAATAATGTGTTGCTAATGTTGCACAAACCATGTGTCCGTTCGTTCGCCATCTCAGAGTCAGTCAGCTGCCTTCTAACAATCATCTTTAGAAACGCTTTGACGTTTGTGACGTAAAAAACACCAGCGATTTCAAACTGCGTTTTTGAGACTGTCTTTGGTTCACTGCAGTTTTAAGGAGAAATTTTATACTCCGCAAAGGTGTTGACTGACTTATGAATTTGCACATGGTTGGTCTTAAAGGGCTGGTTCGGAGTAATTTCAACCTAGGGTCCTTTGCACCATGACCTCGAGTCAAACACCCCCCCCAGAAGCCTTTTTTCCCTTGGTCGAACATTATTAAAGTTAGAGCTTATTTAGAGATATCAGCCGGATGGCTTAGTGCAGGCGCTAATGGATCCAAGTTTGTATCTCGTAAATTACCACACTAATAATGCCCAGAATGGTACCAAACTTCTACAGTAGTACAAATAGGTTCTGTACTCATTATTAGTGGGGTAATTTACAAGATACAAACTTGGATCCATTAGCGCCTGCACTAAGCCATCCGGCTGATATCTCTAAATAAGCTCTAACTTTAATAATGTTCAACCAAAGGAAAAAAGGCGTCTGGGGGGGTGTTTGGCTCGAGGTCATGGTGCAAAAGATCCTAGGTTGATTTTACTCCGAACCATCCCTAATTTCAACCACTTCCAGACGTAGTCGAAAACGCATTCGACCGGATTGCTTGCGTAGTGTAAACGCTCATGTGGTCGAATGTGTTCGAACAGCCACAAAAGACGAAAAACATACCAAGCTCAATGTTCTCTCACCACTCCTGATCTCTAACACACACTCTCAGCGTTCGGCTGGTCTTGTGAATGTCAGAGCAGAAACTAAAGCTGATGCTCACTGTGTGTTTCCGTCGTCTCCAGTCGTGTTCATATGTAAACTGCCCGAGCTTATTTTAGATTAGATTGAAAGATCTGAAAAAGCTCATACATTTCCCCGCCCATAGACCGTCCCCTTGAAGAAATCAGGAGAGAAGTGATTGAAGTGGACAAAGAGAAGGATTAAAACACCAGGTGTAAACGGATATGCGTCTCCCTTGTGATCCGTTCAACCAAAACGCATCTTAATACCAGGAGTAAACAGGGCCTCAGGTATTCTGAAGGCTTGCTTCTCTGTGGTGTCTAGAAGGTTCCTGGTCTAAATGAAAAGACTCCACCCTCAAGTGATATTCTGGTCTCTAGATATGCCACATTTGGCCTCTCTGTCGTTTTACAAAACACTTTCTCTAAGGTCACAGCTGCCCACAAACACCTGCATTTGACCTGCTGACCCAACCTGACCTCTGACCTTCAGGGCTCACACTGTCCAGAGGGGAAGTGATGTCTGTGCAGCGGTTTTCAGCACAGAATTAGTTGCATTGTTTAGTATTAACAAATAAAAGTGTGATGCTTTAGGACAGTGTTTCTCAACTTATTTATTCTTATTTACCCCACAGTAAGACTCAAGTATCTCTTCATCAATACCAGCCAGACATGTTCCTGATTTAATTGATATCATTTTAGCATCATCATGTAATATTATTAAAATGCCCCTTATAACAATTATAAAATATAAAATAACTTAAAAAAATATACTCTAAAAATGCTGGGTTGTTTTAACACAATTTTGGGTCAAATATGGACAAACCCAAACGTTGGGTTAAAAATTGAATTTAAAAATGTAACCCAGCCATTGGGTTTGTCCATATTTGACCCAAAGTTGGGTTGAAACAACCCAGCATTTTTTAGAGTGTATAGTGGGAGAAAATCCGATTTATCAAAGCTTTATATCAAATTGGAGCAGGTTGAGAAATATTCAGTCTGGTATTTTAATTTTAACTTCATTTGTTTTGATATTGGTCTTGTTGCCTGATGGGATGTTAATAGGAAATAAAGAAAATTGTAGTAAAATCAAATGACTTTCTCCATCCAAAAGCACATTTAAGTTTGATGCACAAAAGTAAATAGGAAAGTTACAGCCAACATGTGGATACTTATATCTCAGTTTAGAGAGGAAACATAATAATATATAATTGAAGACCTTTTTCTAGAAAGACTTTTTATTTTAGTGCACAAAACTCAAAATGATAAAGTCTCTTTCACACAAATCAGGAAAACATTATACACAGTTACACATTATTTAGTTTTCTTTCGTAAACTGAAAGTGTTACGCTGTTAATTAATATGATATTAATATGATATTTATATTATATGAAATATATTTAACTTATTATTAGGGCTGTAAAAAACTTATTTTGACAGACCTAAGGTAAATATTTTATTTTTTATTTGATACACTTCAGTATACATGTACCTTTGGTTGGAATTAATCCTATTTATATAATATTTATATTATATAAAATATATTTAACTTTATATTATTAGGACAGTAAAAACTTTTGACAGACCTAATATTTGGATTATATTTTATTTTATTTCAATTTTATTTTATTTTATACACTTATGTATACACTACATGTACCCTTGGTTGGAATTTATCATATAAATAGGATATATATGTGAAATATATTTAACTTTATATTCGCATTTACTATTTATATATAATATTTACTATTTACATTAGTTTTTTTTATTTATCTTTTTCGTCATCGGAATGGTATGAAACTTGGGAAAAGTTTTTGGCACTTACTATGTGAACACACACAAAAAAAAATCATGGACATGATTCGAACAGGTTAAATGGTCCTGAAAAAAAATAGTCACACTTGAGCTCCTCACGGTCAAAAATGACCCATTGGAAATTATTGGGAGACGAATTTCATCTAGTGGAAACTTTTGTTACTGCGGTCAAACAACATCTTACTGAAAGCTCATTTTTTGAGATATCAGGCTCAAATTTTGAAAACATGTTTTTGAAAATATATATTTCATATAAAAATTTCAAATAGTATTTTTGCATATTTTTCATAACAATAAACATAAAATTCTGTAACTTTTTTTAAGTTCACTTTTTAAAACGTTTTAAACAATAACAATAATCTGCCAAGAGTCGTCTTTGAAAAGAGATCAAACTTAAGTCTGTGCTCAAAGCATTCAGATTTACGACAGTTAAAGTTGGAAATTTTATTTTCAGGCTATGCTCAAAAAGTTAATAAATGTATTATAAATACAGCGTAAATATAATTTAGTACCATAAAATCCCCTAAAAATACAAAATCTTAAATAAAAAACATTATCAAACTAAAATATAGTGCATTCATTTCATAAAAAAAAATCTTTTCTGTCATTTTTGACTGACACGCGAAGAGCACCAGAGGGTTAAGGACATGACACTTATTCATTTCTCACTCTGAGAAGAAGTGCAACATTTATTTCTGATTATTGATTATTGATTAGCTTTAACTTGATTTCAGTTTTAGGCCCTGCAGCCAGACACATATAAACACACACACACACACACACACAAAGACTCGTGGGCAGCTGGTTGGACACCCTGCAGGGTCTTTGCGGAGTGTGTGTCTGTGTGTGTTAGCGAGCGAGCAGAGACACGGGCAGCTGCTGCCACTCAGGTCTTTTGTCATGAAGACCACTTCCCAGCATGCACCACACAGCCGCCCCATTGTATTCTGGGAGAAGAAGATTTCACGCTTCGGCCCGTTAGAGTCCAGCTGCATCAGAACAGACTAACGCAAGTCTATGAGAGAGTGTGTGCATATGTACATGAGAGTTTGTGTGTATTGTCATTATTAGCGTGTTGTGTTGGCGCCCGGCAGGCAAAGAGCCATGCATGGACAAACATTAGTGTAATGCCTCACACTAACACACAGAGATAATAACGCTTGTATCCATAATTGAATAATGTCTTCAGACTCAAGCCTGCTGGGACACGAGCGCTTAAGAAAATGATCAGCGTCATCTGTCATTGACTACCAACTCACTCAGACAGACCTAAAGATGTGATCCCCCGTCCTGCTGTGTGTGTGTGTGTGTGTGTGTGTGTGTGTGGGGTTATTCAGCTGTACTTGAGGATAAATGTCCCCAGAAGTGGGTTCAATTTGACAGAACATCCTCAAAGGTAAAAATGATGAGTAAAGTAAATGCTTCAAGTTTCTTTCAGGTTTGGGTTTGTCTGTAGCCTCTCTCCTGTCCTGAATATAACTGTGGGATTCTCCCGTCCATTACTGAACAATCACAGACGTCCAGATAATAATTGTGCATGTCTGAGCGTTATTCCAGGAAACTGATCTTGTACATAACGTACATTTGTTTCATGCAAATTCAAGTTAGAATCATAATCAGCACCATCTTGCATCGAGCCAACCGAGCTGTACCATGCAGTGGAAAAGCGCCATATCATCTATCTATCTATCTATCTATCTATCTATCTATCTATCTATCTATCTATCTATCTATCTCTATCATCTATCCATCCATCCATCCATCCATCCATCCATCCATCTATCCTAGCTCAGACAGTGAGTATAGAGACAGCATTAATGCAGGTTTATACAGTAAAAGTGTGTCTTTGTGAAGCCATGATCATAAACACAAGATAAGCAGTAACTGCAGCTGATGGTTATTCTGTTGAACAGAGTGGCATATTCCTGTGCTTTTCCAGATGTATTATCAGAGCCCATTTTCTCATGGGTGTTAAGAGCAAACATATGGCTTGGCATGTTTATTCAGGCTTTTAATCTGAAAAGAAAGCTAGACGGTTCTGACTGGAACAGTTATCACTGCAGAAATACTGAAAATGTAATGTAGCGAATCAGCCAGTCAGAGCGATGATAGCGACGTCATTTCCTCCATAACTTATATAAGTCATCAGTGTCTCTGGCGTGGAGATAACAGTGTGTTTGCTTTAACACAGAGGACATGTCTCCTGAAGACTCGTCCCGCTGACGTGTTTCTCCGAGGTTTAGATCCCAGTTATTCTCAGAGGAGCCGGACAGGGTCTCCATATGCGAATCCGTCACAGAAACGCAGGAGCTTTATGGCATGTGACACTGTGGGAACTTTCCTGTACCAACACAAATATAGCCTTGGTCTTTCCTTGTCTTGAGGAGAAATGATCCGCTTGACAGCATGTTTCAGCCTGGGCCGTTTGGAGGTGTTCGAGTTGATCCGAGACACGGAAAAGACTAAATATTTGCACTATTCAAAACACAATCCCTTTTGATGCAGCGCTGCCGTGTGGACGAGATGATGGGAGAGTGAAGGTCAGAGGTCACAGAGATCAGAGTTCAACAGGGTTTATCCTAGAAGTGTGTTTGCCAGGTGTATTGACCCAAGGGTTGGGTTACTGTGGGTTAGTTAAGTGTTCAGGACAGCTGATGTGTTGTGTTGATCGAGTGGAAACTGAACGTTTATCATAATCCCTAGTGGAAAGAATGGTGTATGACAACTTACAATCAATCCTCACAGACGAACATTAATATGGCCTTCATACGTCTACAGGATCATAAGATGAGTTTCCTCATAATCCCTACTGAGAGTAGATGCTGGGTTATGAAGTGGGGGTCCTCTTTCAAAGCTTTCATGTGTGTGTGTGTGTGTGTGTGTGTGTGTGTGTGTGTGTGTGTGTGTGTGTGTGTCCCCCCCCGTGTGTGTGTGTGTGTGTGTGTGTGTAGGTCAGATAAAGTTTGTTTTTTGTGCTCAAAGAACATCATTATGATAATCACTTTCAACAAGTTTCAAACATGTTTTAGATGGAATTAAGAACATAGCCAGTGTGCTTTTTTTAAAGATTAATATATATTTCATCCTTCCCCAATTGCGTTTGTAAAAGCTTTTCTACTTTACCATGTAATTTGTAGTGCACTAAGTTTGTGTGCTTGATGAAAGCATGAAATGACTACATTTACAGTGTATTTTCAGTCAGTACATAGACATATGTTACTTATGAAATAAATGTATTTTAAATACAATTCAGTAATTAATTTTTCACTAGGGTTGTTTTCTTTATTTCTTTTATATATTTAATATTGACATACTTTTCTACCCTTCAAGCTGTAAAAAGGACACAAATGCACAACAAAAGCATTATAAAAATGGCCCATATGATTCTCCATTCATTTTAACATTATTTACTTATATTTATATTTATGTATATTAACCCTAACCCTCACTGAAGAAAGTCTCAAATATATATATTTTAAATGATAAAATACTATTTAATTTTTTTGCGTCTTGCACACAATAATGTAAGTCAGAAGTGTTTGGCTCGACATGAGTGCCGAGAGTAAATGAGAATGTTTGAACATTTGGGTGGACTAACTGACTGAAAATAAGTCGATTTGTGCCTTTAGCAGAAGCTGAAATACGTTGCAGAAATGACGTTACTGCAAACACCAGGACAGGGTCTGAGGACCCGAGACACGCACATATAATCACACCTCAAACACAATTCAGTTGCGAACCACTTGAATACCTTGGCATGATGTTCCTGCATTAAACACCCAGATGAGTCCGTAAAGAAGGAGAAAGAACAAGATTAAACAAAGGTTGTGCAGATGAAGGTGAAGCGCAGGTTTAATGTCCGCCATAAACAAGAGGAATGTAACGGTTCCTCGTGACGCTGTTCAACATCTTCATAACATTCACACAGAACATCCAGATCTCACAGAAGACGTCCCTGTATGTTCGGGAACACAGATCTTCACGCTCACGAGACCCAAGCGACACTGACGTTCCTCAACATATACAGTAGTCTTCAGACTAAACACGCGTGTTACATGCAGTTCAGAGATCTGACCCAAACATATACAACTCTTTCTTTCCAATCATAAATCAAATTATGAAAACAGATCTCCATTTATCTGACAGAAACCAAGCAATCGTGTTCTTCCAGAGAGAACACGTGATTCTGGATGCATGTTTTTGATGTAGATTGTTGTTGTTGAAAGCAGTTGTAATGGATTCTCTCTGGGCGAGATGTATTTCTACTTGGAGTTGAATTTTAATGTGTACATCAGGTTTTGCTGGGAACATATAGATCACAGATATTTTGAGGTCCCTTAAAAGTGTGAAATGGACTGTCTAAAGGTGTGTTGTGTGTTCATGTGTGTCATTCGGGGGATCTATATCAGTACACACGTCCTGATTCGATTCAGTGCTGTGTGTGATTTCTAATTTAATTCTATTCTGATTTGCGTCGGTATATTTCAGTTTTATACAAAATGAAAGAAACGAATCATTAAAAGAACCATCTCATAAGATTCATTCATTTGGGGAATCATTCTTCACTAGACTCACTGCATAGGTTTGATTCACTGAAATGAATTGGCTCATAAGAGTCATTTGTTTGTGAATCAGAAACTCACGTTTAGTTTTTTTTGCCATTGTTTTGTTTGTTTGTTTATTTATTTGCACCACATTCAATCACTTGCAAGACTGCAAACTGTCATTTCACCAAAGATTTCCAAATTAAGATTATTATAGATCTCAATATTTACGGTATATATATATATATATATATATATATAGTCATTCATGCATATTTTTGTCCTCCGCTGTCATCCTGCATTCAGCCTCTCAGAGAAAACTAATTCCCAAACGCTAAACAGAAATAAAACCCCCAGTCCAGACTGAGTATGGACGTCCCGAGCTCAGTGATGTTTTGGATTCCAGGATTATTGTCTGTTGCCGGTTGGACTCAGATCTCTGGCTCACGACACCAGAAATGTTCCTCAAATCTTCTGTTTCTCGTGTGGCTTTGGCCCGACGCCTGCTCTTGTCTCTTCTGATTTGGGTTTTGCTTCTCCTGACCGGCGTCGAATGAAGCTCTCAGTGTGGCCTTTACAGACTCAGACTTTATTTAAAAGAAAAACAATGCGTGAGAAAGCTCTGATAACGTCTGATTCGGGCTGATAAAGCCAATCAATCATATGAAGCAGAGTTTGACTATGTTAATATGTGAATTCTGACGAGGATCTCGACTAAGCTCTTTGTAATAGAAAAACAAGGTTTGCCTAAGAAGCGGGGGCATATCTTCTGCTGTTCTGTGAGTGTTTACCTGTGTATATACACTATATTACCAAAAGTTTTGGGACGTCTGCCTTTACATGCACATGAACTTTAATGACATCCAATTATTAATCCATAGGGTTTAATATGGAGCTGGCTCACCCTTTGCAGCTTTAACAGCTTCAACTCTTCTGGGAAGGCTTTCCACAAGGTTTAGGAGTGTGTTTATGGGAATTTTTTACCATTCTTTTGGAAGCGCATTTGTGAGGTCAGGCACTGCATCCCACGCTTTACACCACTGCATCCCATGCTTTACACCACTGCATCCCAAGCTTTACACCACTGCACCCCACGCTTTACACCACTGCACCCCACGCTTTACATCACTGCATCCCTCGCTTTACACCACTGCATCCCACGCTTTACTCCACTGCATCCCAAGCTTTACACCACTGCATCCCACGTTTTATGCCATTGTACCCCACGCTTTACACCACTGCATCCCACGCCTTACACTACTGCATCCCATGCTTTATCCCATGCTGTCTCTGTCTGTCTATCTATCTGTCTGTCTGTCTATCTATCTATCTGTCTGTCTGTTTGTCTGTCTCTGTCTCTGTCTGTCTGTCTATCTATCTATCTATCTATCTATCTGTCTGTCTGTTTGTCTGTCTCTGTCTGTCTATCTATCTGTCTGTCTGTCTGTCTGTTTGTCTATCTATCTGTCTGTCTGTCTATCTATCTATCTGTTTGTCTGTCGCTGTCTGTCTGTCTATCTATCTATCTATCTGTCTGTCTATCTATTTATCTGTCTGTCTGTCTGTTTGTCTGTCTCTGTCTGTATGTCTATCTATCTGTCTGTCTGTCTGTCTGTCTGTCTGAGACGCAGCCGGTTCTCTCAACTCAGACAGAACTCCTACTGAAAACACTTGGGACTGAACATATTAAATCATTATCATCTGAATGCATTGTTTTAAAAAGTATTTCATAACGTCTCAAAATAAGACAATTCCTGGCGTTAGTAAATGTAGCAGCAGTTAAAAGACATGAATAACAAATGACACGAACAGCACCGTAGACAGCGTGCAATTCAAAGTGCTGACAAAAAGCTTCACTTTAATTTGAATTTGATTTTGGTTTTTTCCATTGCACTTTAATGTACCCCGAAAAGAACCCGAAGAATTATGCATTTATTCAAAGTGTAGAAATGTTTTCGCTGGAAACTGATGAATGATATTCCTGACATCTAAACACATTAAATTATACAAAAACTAAGACATCATTTATAATAGACCCTGTATGGAATGTTTTGTGATTTTCTGCATTCAGGATGCCAATAAACACACGCTGAAAGATAATGATTCTGATGAATCCAGTATGCTTTTAAACGCTGGATCCACTAGCGGTGAAGATGGATAACCTGTTAAAGAACATGTGTGTGTGTGTCGGGCTGTGTTACTGTATACAGACACATATCATGAGCGCACAGGCGTGTGTTTCAGACGTGTCACACACACTCAGATGTAAGATGTCACAGCCGCAGACGTGTCACACACACACACACACTCAGATGTAAGATGTCACGGCTTCAGACTTCGGCCCAATTACAGGGAGGGATTAAGACGGGGCTCAGTGACCCTCGCAGGAATTTCTCAGAGATGCTCAGTGTTCACTGTCAAACTCTGGCCTTTAAGCACTTTCACCTGCTAATTAAACCTTCCAGACTCCAGTCATGGGGAAACGTGTGCGGCCACACACTCTCGCACAGGAAAACAGCCGTTCACAACTCAAGATGTCCTAATGTAAATATTTGACCTGAGTTGTATATTGGAGCGCGTGGCAGAGCGAGCCGACGGGTCTCAGTGCCATTAGCGAGTTTAAGCCCTTTGCTTTGCTTAAAGTCCAACTAAAGTGCTTGGAAACGTCTGGGTGACAGAGAAGATCCTGGACTCTGAGTTTCTGTCTCGTCTCTGATGCTTCGACTCTTTTGACTCTTATGGGGACATTTGATTTAATATTCAACAATATTATTGATCTCATCTGCCTGCATTGACACCATAATATGAGAAATGAACTGAGCATTACGGTTTCTCCAGAGCGGATATATATATATATATATAAATGAAGTAAATTAATAACTTATTTACAACAGAAATGAAGCATCACGAACTTACTTAGCTGGACTGACGCTATTTTCTTCTAGACACAATCTTTGTTGCATTATTCTCCTGTTATCTCTGTAAAGCTGCTTTGAAACACTGTGTGTTGTAAAAAGCGCTGTATAAATAAAGACTTGACTTGATTTCTCTCTGTCAGTGATAACAGGAAAATAATGCAACAAAGTTAGTTTCGGCTGAACAGCAGATCTAAAAGAAAACAGAGTCATAGTCCAGCTCAAGTAAATTCAGATTAAGTAATTTTTTTTGATTGATTAATTTCCATTGTAAAAATCATTAGTTATTAACTTATTCGCAAAGTGGCTTTTTATTTATCGTGACTTTATTTCTCATGATTGTGAATCTCAAAATGTGACTTTATTTCTTTTGTGACTTTGTATCTCTCCATAATTGTGTATCTCTTAACTTCATATATCTCACAATTGTATCTTTATTTTTTCTCAATTGTGAATGTTTCTCGTGATTGCAACTTTAAACCTCACAACTAACCCTTCCCAGACAGCAACATAGTATCGGAATCCAGGTGTACCGGATGTGGGCCGGATCTGGGCCGACACTATGTTGCTGTCTGGGTTTATATATCACAAATCAACATTCTTTTAATTGCAACTTTATTTCTCACAATTATAACTTTAAAATTCACAATGTGACTTTAAATTTCATAAAGTCAACTCAAAATTTTGTTACGACATAGTTTCTTTATATCTTACAAAGTGACCTTTTTCTAGTAATTTCAACTTTGTATCTCACAATGTGACTTTATTTCACAAAGTCACTTTTATTTGACTTTATTAAAGTCAATGTCACTTTATTTCTGAATTTAAAGTCAAAATTACTTTGTGAGACACATTCCACAGTTCTAGGTTTTTTTCCTCATTCAAAAAAATTATAATAATGCAACAAGTAAGCAGAAGTCTCCATCTCATCACATTTGTGAGTATGAGAGACTAATGATATATAATAATATCTCATTACAGTGATGGCGAACATGGTTGTAAAGTCAGATTAGCTCAGTATCCCACATTACTCAGTAAGAGCAGAACAAATCGAGGCCTGTGGCTCAGTGTACTGTACTATTATTAATTCCATATTTGTACACTTTTGAATGAATGGATTGATTTGAAAGTCTTGCTCAAAGGACATCACTGGAGTGTGTTTCCCGTACAGCGCTGTAACTCGTGCTTCACTACTATAGTACGATGCATCGTTGAAGAATCCACTAGCTAGTCTCGACTGTTTCCCGAAACCGTACTGTCGCAAATTGGTCGTTCATCCACGTTGGTTAATGATGTCAGCAGGTGTTGGAGTAATAACTACTGTTAATGAATCTGTTTGAGGTCTAATTAATGCGAGATGTTTTGCTATAAATGATGAACATCTAAAGACTAATTCTCATTTTTCTCAGTTATTTTGCTTTATTATTTCCAGATTCACTCATAGACTCGTTCTTACACACTAGAGCTCGTTCACACACGCACACTCTTCAACAACTACACTTTAAATCTCTCGACGAACTAAAAGACGTAAATGACATTTGTATATATTCTAAATAAAAGACTTAGATTGCACTGAATGTCAGCTTGATTATTTGTCTCTAGATCAGGATTCCACATGTCATGAACACTAGAAGCTCTTCTTCTAACCACAGGAGATCTGTCATTCACACACACAACTCTGCGATCTGGTTTGCGAATGTTAGTAGGAACGATGGTTTCGGGAAACACCGACTCGTTGAACTGATGATAACGACGGAACTTGCAAACATATCTGGCTAACTCTGCTTTGGGAAACACACCCTGAGCGTGACCGGAGACTCAGAGACCGAAGCCCTGATCCGTGTTCTGACGGCCTGTGGGAGCCGGAGGAAGGGCTGCTTGTTTTCCGAGAGGAGAATCCAACACTAGAGATAAGATACCGGATCCTGACTGATCGCACAGCACTGGCTGAAGAGATCCGAGTCTTAAACTCTCCCACACATCACATGCAGATCAGCATATAACACAGATTTATGATGAGAATTAACCACATTTTAATTCCTCAGTTCTCTCTTGTTTTCTAGTACAAATATCTAAACATTCTAAAATCAAGATACATTTACTGGAGAAGCAAAATTACTTAAACCGCCTCTGTGATGCTATAGTGAATGTTCCTAATGTTGTTTTAGAGTCTCCTGTAACAGGTTTACATGCATTCAAGCTCAGAAACACAGATTTCCTCATAATCTCCACTGCACATCAGCTCTTTCCTCTCAGTGTCTGAAACGCTTCCATCGAAGATTCAGTCTCTCTAAGCTCCGCCTCTCTGAGAGCTGCTCTGCTCTGACTGGTCAGACACCAGGCGCTCATTATCATATCTGAATCTCAGATCTTGATCACAGTGATACGAACAGTAAAGATGGCGTGGGTTTCACCGTATCAATCTCATCAAAGTGGATTTGCTTTGTCAGCAGAAACAGCGTCTTCTCGACACGAACAACACGAACCAAACTCTTCCAGTCTCAGATACACTACAGTGTTTGAGGGCGGAGCTAAGAGATGCTGTTCAGCCAATCAAGACCATAGACTGACATTATGCAAATTAGTTATAAACCTACGCAGTTCAGCAGGAAGTGAGACGGGAATTACTGATGACTCGTTTCACGCAGTTCAGAATCAATTATTTCTAATCGGAGACAATATCTTTTAAACTTTGCAGAGCTTTTGCTTTCACAAACAGCTATATTACACTGGATGAAAGGAAATATATGTAAAAAAAAAAATATATTTTAAATAATGTTCACTGTCACATTTAATAGTGATGCATGGTAATACATAAAATAATAATAATAATATAATGAAATATTATTCATTATGCATGGATCATGTATTATATTAATAAAGAATTAACTATTAATTATGCATGTATATATTTTTAAATATCAGAAAAGTGGCCCATACGACTTTTATTCTCAGTCTGAATCCATAAGAATCAGAGGAACAGACCTGCATTTACGTCAGTGCTCTCTTAAAATGTTGTCCTCTGCGTGTGTGTGTGTTCTCACAGTAGGAGTGTCTCAGTCTCCTCTGCTTTAAGATCCTCCCAGCTCTCGTCTCGTCTCAGTTTCTCTCTCATGGATCAGAGAGTCAGTTCAGCGCGAGCCGGAGCTCAGCAGACGCGCGTCATGTGTGTGTGAGAGCAGAGTGTGTGTGTGTGTGTGAGAGCTGAGTGAACGCTTGATGCTCTGACACTGGAAGCACAATGACTCTTCTGGGCTCTGAACACTCCGTTCTGATTCGCAGCAAGTTTAAATCAGGTGAGTTTGTTCATAGAGTCATTTATTAATATGAAAGGATGTCATAGAGTTTGAGGTCTTCTTGAAAACTTTACTCTGGAATATGAAGCCAGATATTTAGGCTTTTACAGCTGTTTTTGTAATTAACCAAACTTGCTTTGTACCTGTTGGTTGTTGTAAACGCTGTTAAACATCCTGAACTGCTTTGATACCGGAGTTCAACACCACTAATCTGTGAAAAACTGATGTTATTAGTCTTTTTTTCCAGAACAAATCTAAACATTCCTTAACCAAGATAGATTACCTGGAGAAGAGGAGCTACTTAAGTAATACAATATAATTAGTTTGTGCTTAAAACAAGAAAATGTGTAAGAAATGTTGTTTTGTTTTCCCTTTGAACGAAGTTTATTTTTCTGAGCCAATTGGAAGATTTGTGTGTGTGTGTGTTTGTTTTAAGCATAAACTCACTTAAATTTGATAATTTTTCCATAAAAAGTCATTAAATGTAAACTCAAGTAAATGTATCTTGATTTTAAGAATGTTTGAACTGGAAAACAAGTCAGAGATACTGAGGAAAACTCATTTGTTTGCAGTTATAAACTCCTAAATCGTGCTTTTACTCGCTTCTCACCTGCTTTGTTTACCAGCACTGAATCTGTGTGTCTGGACATCAGTGAGAGGCTTGCAGTGTAACGCGTGTCGCATCAGTGAACAATACTGCCACCTTTCTGAGGAAAACGTTACTGAATAACTCATGTCAGAATCTGTGAAGATCCTCGTTGCTTCTGTCGTTTAATCACCGAGACTCTCGGAGACTCTCAGCGCTCCTCGGGTTCGGCACGTAATGGCTTTTACCGCTGGAATTACAGACCAAATTGAGCTCTTCCTTCTCGAAGGGAAATGAGCCTAAGCTCAGGGGAAGTGGAGACATAACGCACAGGGGCATGATGGGATACGTGTGTGTGTGTGTGTGTGTGTGTGTGTGTGTGTGTGTGTGTGTGTGTGTGTGTGTGTGTGTGTGTGTGTGTGTAGTTCACTCTGCCTTCTCACGTTGTTTAGGCAAAAGCAGTTTTAGTAAACTCTTTTATTATCTTTCCATCGAGAGTTTGCCCACGAGTCTCTCAAACTGTCACATTTAAATAATTTTTATGTGAACAATAAACTTAAATATAAATATAAGTGATAATTGGTGAACGTAGGGTAATGTACATGAGTAAAATAAATGTAAACAGTACAAGTGCTTTGATACAGAGGTCAAAGATCATTAGGTATATATACTTTTTATGTTTTCAACTATACTTTTTAATATACTTTATAAATTACTAAAGATAAAGATATTAAGTATCAGAAAAAAAGTAAAAAAAAAAAAAAAGTTAAATTAATTAATGCTTAATTTAAAGAAAAATGGCAAAGAAAATTGATCTTGTTTTCCTTTTGAATTGAGTTTATTTGTCTGACTGGGTTAGGGTTAGGGTTAGGGTTAGGGTTAGGGTAATGGTTAACCCTAACCCTTGTCTGACTCCATTGACAGGTTTCTTTTTAAAAGTGCAAACTATGTAGAATTGCACCGTGCATTGGTATGAAAAAACATGCAAATAATAATAATAAATAAATAAATCTAGGCACACTATAAAAAGGGATTTTCCAAATGGACACATTTTTACAAAAAATACTACTTCAGTCTTTTTACTCTAAAATTTCAGATTACATTTTTTGTGAAATTTTGCGCTTTCTAAGTGAAAGTTGTTTTCAGTGCATTACTGGATTAAATGCCTGATGTCTGAAGGATGACTAGTTTGACAGAAGATGCCAGACGGTTAAAGAGCAGCTTCTGAATCCTGATGGTGTGTGTGTGTGTGTGTGTGTGTGTGTGTGTGTGTGTGTGTGTTTGCAGTGAGATAATGTTAGCGAAGATCCCGTCGACATTTAGATGAATAAATATGTGCTGCACTTTCCCCCAAAACACAATAAACACACAACAGAAATGAGCAAACAGCAGTTCAGAAAGCAACTAATCATAGAGATGTGGAAATGTTTATATTCAGACTCTCCTGTCTCGTCACGTTTATCCATACAGCACTTTATACAGTAGATGCGTTACAGTATTAAACATGAGTCTCAGTGTCTCTTTCAGTTAGAATCACAGCTTCACTTTCTACTATAAAGCGTCTCTCCAGTGTGTTCATGTTTTTACTCGCGTCCGAACAGAAGAAATTAACCAGAGATTCACACCTCAAAGAAGGCGGAGCCTCTGAGCCACACCCACCTATTACATCATCAGCACACCGACCAATGGGAGTTCAGAGGTGTTTGACTTCGTCAAGCTGTTTCGAACTCCAGAAATGAGCTCTGAGTTGGAAATTGCATCACACCAGTTCAGGCCTTTAGTCCTCTGCTGGAAATCTGCGAAATCTCCCAGCATGCCTTGCGATCCTTTCTTGCGATTTAAGTGCAACATGTGCAGCGCAAGTCTGTCATATCGGCTACATAAAATTATTATGAAAACATTATTATAATTGTGTGATTGGGACATGATAAGACTTTTGTTTTGTAATTGGAATCTCAAAAATTCTATAAAAATTTGGATTTAGATTTATCGGCCAATATATCGGTTATCGGCTTTCAAATCGGTTATTGTATCGGCCAAAAATGTAATTTCGTGCATTACTAATTTTATAAAATAATTTTTTGGACTCTTAAATTGCTTAAAAATCAGTTCCAATTTTCCAATTTTAAGTAGATATAAAAAAATTATTTGAGCCGCTAAAATGTTTTAAATGACCGTATCCATGGTAACGCAGCGACCGATTTCAACACAGTTTTCACAGGATGAATTTTGTGTTTAATTTTCATTGACGTCTAATTTGATGATTACAACATATGTGATTGGGAACAAAGGCAATAAAAAAAAAAAAAGTTCACATGGTGCATCTCTATGAAGCCGGTTTCCCTGATGCCCTGAGCACACACATGTTGAGCCTGCTCATAAGAGTGTGTGTATGAGTGTGTGTGTGTGTGTCACGGATGCCTGTGTCGTGTCAAGATTACAGTCTGCTATTTACAGACAGAGCAGTTAACATGACATCTCTGTTTAACAGAGTTACACCAGCCTGGCAGAACAAGGACAAATGTGTGCGCTGACTTAGGAAAATATGCTCCAAAAATGTTTTGTTAACATTCCCATTAAGTTATGAAATGGTTATTTCTGAACGCTCAGAACATCCAGTTTTTGTTTTAGAGTTTTTTCTTGGTTATGTGAACGTTCAGGGAACATTCCGTCGTCTCATTCTTCAAACATTATGAGAATGTTACTTATGAATGTTCTCTGAATGTCCTGAAACAAATAACATTTAAACAACATTAAATGCAACTAAAAACGCTCCATGAATGATGTATAAATAATATTTCTGTGCTGATGTTTTGAGAACATTATTAAAAACCAGTTCACTTTTAATGAATGTTCTATTAAGGTGCACAGATACCAATAAATCATAATTCTTCATATTTGAAAGCCGATATCCGATATATTGGCCAATAAATCTAAATCCACATTTTTATATAATTTTTGAGAGCCTGATTACAAAAATAAAAGTATCATGTCCCAATCACACAATTATAGTAATGTTCTCATGATAATCTTATGTAGACTATATGACAGACATGTTGCACTGAACTCGAGGACGAGGACGAATGGACTGATACTGATATGGTGGATATATCGTGCTTCCCTAGTTCTGTTAATGTTACTGGAAGAACGTTTGTTTATAACTTTGAGAGAAACGTTTGCTGGGTTTTTGCACTAGTGTGGATATTCTAACATA
This sequence comes from Leuciscus waleckii, assembly GCA_900092035.1. Classification (NCBI taxonomy): domain Eukaryota; kingdom Metazoa; phylum Chordata; class Actinopteri; order Cypriniformes; family Leuciscidae; genus Leuciscus; species Leuciscus waleckii. The sequence goes on along the minus strand of FLSR01004880.1, from coordinate 17,415,536 downwards.
GCATGTGTTGTGCAATTGCATAATTAATACGTAATTGCTCTCATTCGGACAAATTATACAGGGTACAAGTTGTTTTTGCAGGTATGTGCCTTGAAGACAAGTGGACTGCTATTTATACGCTGTTGAGTCACTCATCTGGTTTTGATTGTTGAGGGTTTTGTGATCCAGTTTGTCTGTAAGCTTGATAATTCTTATTGAGGGCAATCACTGAGGGCAATCATGCTTTCTCTTGCCCCGCGAGAGCGCTTTGTGTTGCCAGAAGGCATGTTTCCACACTCAGCTTTTATGAACTCACCTGTGTCTGGAGTCGTGGAGATCATAAGAGCAAACGTTAGGATCCAGCATTAAAAGTTTGATCTCGATTGGTCCAGATTGAGTCTGCGTGTGCCAGGATCAGACTGGCAGTGATGGCCTCCGCTCGTATCAGTGTTCGGGCGAGAGCGCTGCCAGTATTGTTTGTGCGTGAGCTCAGTGTGCCAGAGCTCAACATCATTAGATTTCTCTTGTTTGTCCACATACTTGCAGTCCATGACAGTTGCTGGCAGCCGACACAGAAGTACAGGTTGTGTGACCTAAACTAAAGCAGATGTACAGATCGCTGAAGCATGATCTCAGAGGTACACACACACACACACACACACACACACACACACACCATCAGTCAGTCTGGATTCTTGTGTGTCGACGGCACAATTATGATTGTGATGATAAATGGACAAACGAATGGATGAAGGAATGAACATTGACAACTACTCGAACTGTTGCATGTCCACAAGCAAAGCTTATGTTTCGGGAATGTATTTAAGCAATATCACACGAGCAAGAATGATATCTTCTGAATATCAACACAGCTGTGATTGCGAGTGTAATATTGCTATTATAACATTTCAATAAACAAAGAGTAACTTACATTTTAACTCACGGTATTGCCATTTACTTTGTCTATTTTTGCTCCGCCAATGAAAATGGTTCCATATGAGGCGAAAACAGAATCAGCGTGTTTTCCTAGCAAAACATTAGTGGGGTTTCCTTCCTGACTGAATCAGGGTTTTGAACAGATCAACTGAGTGAATGATTCAATGACTCACTCATAAAGGCACTTACTTGTTTAGTCCCTGACTGAATCAGTGTTTTGAACAGATCAATTGAGTGAATGATTCAATGAGTCACTCATAAAGGCACTTACTTGTTTAGTCCCTGACTGAATCAGTGTTTTGAACAGATCAATTGAGTGAATGATTCAATGACTCACTCATAAAGGCACTTACTTGTTTAGTCCCTGACTGAATCAGTGTTTTGAACAAATTGTTTGAGTGAATGACTCTATTACTCACTCATAAAGGCACTTACTTGTTTAGTCCCTGACTGAATCAGTGTTTTGAACAAATTGTTTGAGTGAATTATTCAATGACTCACTCATAAATACAGTTGTTTCATTTCTGAATATCCATGTTTTGAACTAATTGCTTGAGTAAATGATTCAATGACACAATCTTAAAGACAATTACTTGTTTCATTCCTGAATTAATCAGTGCTTTGTATGAATCACTTGAGTGAATGATTCAAAGACTCATTTATAAAGACAATAGGTGTGTTGGACTAGAAGCGGCGCTGCACAGAGCGATCGGTGTATAACATCAGTAACGTGAGAGTGATTCGAAACCATGTGTAGCCGCCGGTTCTCTAAACGCTCTCGCGGGACTATGATGTCATACACTGATCGGTCTGTACAGCGCCGCTTCTAGTCCAACACAGCTAATTAATTGTTTTGTTCCTGAATGAATCAGTGTTTAGAACAAATCGTTTGAGTGAATGATTCACTGACTCATTTATAAAGACAATTACTTGTTTTGTTTCTAAATGACTCAGTGCTTTGAACATATTGGTTGAGTGAGTGATTCAATGACTCGTTTATAAAGACAATTACTTGTTTTGTTCCTGAGTGAATCAGTGTTTTGAACGAAGTGGTTGAGTGAATGATTCGGTGACTCGTTTATAAAGACAATTACTTGTTTCACCCTGAAAGATTTAATGTTTTAAATGACTCAGTTTAATGAATGCTTCATTGACTTGTCTCCACCTACTGGCGTAACGATGTAACATGCAGAAAAGCAGAGCGTTGAACTAAATATCAGGACTGGAATGAACTGTTGTAAAATGTTATGTATAGAGAAGTTCTCGTGTTCTCAGTCTTGCGTACAGTATATTATGCAGAGACGTTTAAACACAGACGTTCATCAGTGATGAGCTGTCGTGAGGAGAGACACACCACCCAATACAAAGACACAAATGAAGCAACAGAGCCACAAATATTTCTTAAAACAGGATGTAGTTCTCTGATAAACACGGCTCCTGCTTTATACAAATCTTCTTCAGTGTGTGGTCCTTCTGAAGCCTGGGAGCACTCGCTCATAAACCTGAGAGGAGGTCTGTGTGTGTGTGTGTGTGTGTGTGTGTGTGTGTGTGTGTCTGTGACAGAGAGAGAGAGAGAGAGAGAGAGAGAGAGAGTGTGTGTGTGTGTGTGTGTGTGTGTGTGTGTGTG